>RJWM01030132.1:0-23729 GCA_004363535.1 Dasyprocta punctata
GAACAACTAAAGGAATTTATGACAACCAAGCCAACCCTACAAAGAATACTGAAGGACATTTTAGAGAGAGATAAAAAAGTCCACAGCTGGGCGCAGGCTCCGAACAGGACACAACTGAACTGCATTCCGGGGGCCTGGGCGACCTCATTGGACCCCCGGAGGAGAATGAGAATGGGCCCTTCCCAGGCCCACTCTGCTGGGCCCATACCGGTGCACGGGCTTGGAATCAGGGACAACCACCCCCCCACCCCGTGAGCAATCTGCTGTTTTGGAGGTCTGGCTAAATTGATAGCAATTAAAAAACATAAAGCAACTAATTGCTAGTATTGTTTTGTAGATTTTGCAGGCCTCCAGTCAGCAACCTGAGCATCTCTTTGGAAGATGAGAGTAGGCAATACAGCAAGCATGGGGGATTCTCTTCCGTCTTGTCTTCGAGGCCCAATATGGTTCTCACTGTTTTGCTTTACTCTGATCATTATTATTATCATTAATTTTATATTCTGTTTTTATTGGTTTTATTCTGTTTTGTTTTTGGTTCAATTCTACTATACCTGTTGGAATGGTCAGCTATTCTGAAGACAACAAGATATACTATAGTAGCTATTGTTTTTACATTATCTTTCTTCGAATTTCTGTACCAGTTCTATTGGTTTGTTTTGATTGACTTTGTTCTGCTATGCTCTGTTATGTTCTGTTGGATTTTACTATCTTTAAAATAAAATAAAATAAATGGAAAAAAAAAAGTCCACAGCTCCAGAAACAGCGGCAGAGGGATATCACTGAGTGGGGCAGACAATTGAATAATCCATCATCAGGATTTGAGCCCAGTAATGTCTTCAATGAGCTGTATAGTTAGATCTTATTCTATCTTGACCTGTCTAATTTTATTATATATGATCACATAGACAGCTATTCCAAAGATAACAAAATATATTAAGATAGCCTTTATTGATATTTAATTGCCTTGTTTTAAAACCCTGTATTGCTTTCATTGTTCTGTTTTGAGGGATTTTAACCTATTTTGGTTTGTTTGATTGTATTATAACAGATGATATAGGTAAGTGCTTAGAATATGAGGCATTATAGAAATCAACGTTGTATTACTATGTATTGCTTCCATTGTTTTATTTGTTATTGGTTTTATTCAGTACTATATTGTTTCATTATATTAGGCCTGATGGTATGGGCAGTTATTTTGAAGATAACAAGAGGTATTACAAGGAGAAAAGAGGAAGGAAGGAAGGGAAAAGGAAAAAGACACAGATTTATATGTGGGTATACATAAGATGGTCAAAATGACTATACTACTAAATGCATTAACTATTGAAAGAGAAGAGTTGATACTCATATGATTGGATCAATTTTACATCTGTCAATCTGAGCAACCCCTTCGAAGGTAACGATATACAATATTACAACCACTATCAAACTCCAACCACCTCATTTTGTAAACCTATAATGTTACAGTATCAGATTTGTTGTTGTTGTTTGTTGGTCCCTTTAACTTTTTGTTTCTCTTTTCTGTGGCCATTGTTTTATTTTTTATTGGCTTTATTATGAACTATTTTGTTTGATTATATTAGGCCTGATGGTATGGGCAGTTACTTTAAAGACAGCAAGAGGTATTCCAAGGGGAAAGGAGGAAAGAAGGAAGGGAAAAGGAAAAAGACATAAATTTATAAAAAGGTGTACATAAGATAGTAAAAAGGACTTATTACTAAATGCATTAACTATTGAAAAAGAACAGTTAATACTCATATAATTAGATCAATCTTGCATGTCTATATCTGTTAATCTGAACAACCCCTTTGAGAGTAGCAATACCCAATGTTGTAACTACTGTCAAGTTCCAACCATCTCATTTTGTAAACCTATAGTGTTATCATATTGGATTTGTTGTTGTTTGTTTGTCTCTTTTGCTTTTTGTTTCTCTTTTCTGTGTCAATTTTCTCTTAAAAAAAAATGTAATATAGTAGAACACTAACTTACCCTGAAAAAAACTTCAACCTAGTTATCTAAAAATGCTAACAAAAATATGAAAATCAAGTCAAGATAATTTCAAGGAACATAAACTCACAATCAAAATTGTAAAACAAGCCGGGCGTGGTGGCGCACGCCTTTAATCCCAGCACTCGGGAGGCTGAGGTAGGTGGAGCGTTGTGAGTTCGAGGCCGACTTGGGCTACAACGCGAGCGCAAGGCCGGCCTGAGCTACATAGTGCGACCCTGCCTCAAAAAACCAGGGCTGGGGAGTTTGGCTTAGCGGCTTAAGCGCCTGCCCTGGCAAGCGCAAGGCTGTGAGTTCAATCCCCAGTGCCTCAAAAAAAAAAAAAAAACAAAAAAACAAAATTGTAAAACGTATGATACTAGCCACTGACTGAGCATTATCAGACATAATAAACATGAAATCTGGATCCACCAAAGACAATGGAATTATTGGTTACAGAGTAATATTTAAAGAATAATAGAATATTTTAAAACAATTAAAGGATAGGACTCTATTCAATGAGCAGGCACATACAGAAAAACTCCTAGCAGACACATGCCTGTAATCCCAGCTCTTCAGAGGCTGAGGCATGCGAATCTTGAGTCTGACTCAACCTGGACAACTAGTGACCCAGGGAGATCCTGCCTTAAAAAAGCAAAGTAACCTCATAGAATCTCTACAAACTGGAAATATGATCATCAAAATTAGAAACTCTGGGGACAGGTTAAACAGCAGGGGAAAAAAACTAAAGTGAGAATTAGCAGTTTGAAATGGAAGACATCCAAATAATTCACCCAGATGCAACATGCAGACATAAAAGAAAAAATGTGAAAGAGAAACTAAGAGCAAGAGGAAATAGTGAGAATCTTTAGAGTTTTAAAAACAGAAAATGCAAGCCGGGCGTGGTGGCGCACGCCTTTAATCCCAGCACTCGGGAGGCTGAGGTAGGAGAAGCCTTGTGAGTTTGAGGCCGGCTTGGGCTACAATGCGAGTGCAAGGCCGGCCTGAGCTACATAGTGCGAACCTGCCTCAAAAAACTAGGGCCGGGAGTTTGGCTCAGGGGCTTAAGTGCCTGCCCTGGCAGGTGCGAGGTTGTGAGTTCAATCCCCGGTGCCGCAAAAAAAAAAAAAAAAAAAAAAAACAGAAAATGCAAAAAAGAGTCTAAAAGCAATATTTGAGGAAGTAATAGAAAAATCAAAGACAAAGTATTTTAGAGGCTCTACAAGAAAAGACAAGGAGCTTCTAAAATATATAATTCAGGAAGAAAGAGACTTGAGAGGTCTGAGATGCTGGAATCCTAACAAAGAAAATGATAAACATAAGTAAGTCTGTTGTAGTCAGGGTTTACAAGGGAAAAAATTTAATGCATATTTTAATAAAGTATATGATTATTTTATGCAGAAGAGCCCAAGAAATCTGTCCACTCACTAGAGACCCAAAGAATCCACCTGAGGGTCTGTCCTGCATGAGTCCAGTTGGAGGCCTAAAGCCCACAACAATGTCTCATGCAAGTCTATCAAGGATCTGTGCTGGGAAGGCCCAAAGTTCAGTGGAAGCTAGAAAGTCTGTGCCAGCAGGATGAAGAATCTGGAGCAGCAGGCTGAGGGATCTGCGACATTCAAAGTAAGGACCAGAGTTCCCCTGAAGAGAACCACAGCCATCCTCAGTAACAGTGAGGATCCAGTCTCTCCCAATGATGAGAACAGCCAAGTTCATATCAGGAAAGCCAGCATGACAAGCTTCTCCAGGAGAATCAACAACACACAATCTTCCCTTCAAGTTCTCTTTTTATGTTGTTGGAAACAATCCCCAGGTGAGCCTTGCACACCCAGCACAACATTGACTCAGTTCAGCTGGGTGTTACAAGTTGACCATTGGTTAATCCACCACAAAGTCTAAACAGACTATGATCATATAAAACATAACAATGATGTCTAATTTATAGAATTAAGTATCTCTTGTTTTTTTTTCCCATTCACCTCCCCTCCCTTCAACCCCATTCTCCTCTGTATTTACAAAAGATTTATTTCCATTTTTTCCTTCTATTCTCTTTTTTTTTTTTTTGTCCCTTCTTTCCTTTCCCCTTAGCTCCTCCCCTGTCATCCTCATTTGAACATTTTCTTCCCAGTTTCCAATATCTATTGTCCATTTTGGTCCTTATTTACACTTTCAGTTGCTCACACCAGAGAAACAATGCAGTGTTTACATGTGTATCCAATTTATTTCACTTAAGAGTGTGGTCTCAAGGTGCATCCATTTAATTTGAACTGTCTCAAGCTTATCCTTTTTTATAGCAGAGTAGTATTGTATAAAAAAAAACCCACCGTATCTTCTTCATCCACTCATCGGTTGATGGGTATCTGGGCTGTTTCCAAGATTTAGCTATTACAAACTGTGCCGCTATAAACACAGGTATGCATATATCATTGCGGTACAATGCTTGTAATTCTTCTGGGAAGATACCAAGAAGGACAATAGCTGGGTTGAATGAAAGCTCTAGCTTAATTTTTTGAACAATCACCACACTGATTTCCACAGTGGTTGCATCACTTATAGAATTCAGTATAAAGAAAAACTAATATATAACAAATAATTGTCTGTAAGCAAAGATTGGTTTAAGCATTCAGAAATCCTAGTATTCTAAGGAAAGTGGGTAAATATTATTAACTTTGGACTTTTGATTAAATATATACATCAAAAATTTTTGAATACCTAATAAAAGAAATAATGTGTAAAATTTCCAAAGAAAGAGAAGAAAGAAAATGCAGAAGGAAGAGGAGGAGCAAAAGCAGCAGTAATGACAGCAGCAACAGCAGGGATAGCAGGAAGAAAAACACAAAGACTAACAATAACATACATACATAAAATAGGAAACTTAGAAACAAAACACAGAACATGGTGATGCACACCTATAATCTCAGCATTCTGGGAGCTGACATAAGAGTATGCCAAATTCAAGCCCAGTCTGGGCAACATATGATTTAGCAAGAGTTTGTCTCAAAAAATAAAAAATGAACTGGGGACTTAACTCAGTATTAAAGTCTTAGGTTTAATTCCCAGTACCACTAAGTAAATAAACAAATACATTTTAAAAACCATAAAAAATGGCAGAAATAAACTTGCTATATCAGTTTTAACAATAATTTTAAATGGGGCTGGGGATTTAGCTCAGTGGTGTAAGTGCCTGCCTGGCAAGTGTGAGGTTGTGAGTTCAATCCCTAGTACCACCAAAAAACAAACAAACAAATAAATAAATAATAACTTTTAATGAACTAAAATCTACTCTGTTTTGTTTTGCTTTGGTCTTTCTGAGACAGGGTTTTGCAAGGCAGTTCAGACTGATCTTGAACTCACTTTGTAGCCCAGGCTGTCCTTGAACTCACAGCAATCCTCTTGCCTCAGTCTCCTGAATGCTGGGATTACAGGCGTGAGCCACCACACCCAGCTAAAAATCTACTCTTAAAAAAACTAGTAGACTAGATTTTTTAAAATTAATATACCGCCAGGGATATAGCTGAGCGGCACAGCATCTGCCTGGCAAGTATGAGGTCATGAGTTCGACCCCCAGTACCAAAAAATAAAATAAAATCCCACTACAGTCGAACATGATGGCCCATGCCTATATCCCAGCTACTCAGGAGGCCAAGGTAAGACCACCACAGTTTGAGGCCAGGCTGGACAACTTAGTAAGACCCTGTCTCAAAATAAAAAAATTAAAAGAATTGAGGGTATAGCCCAGTGGTAGAGTGCTTGTCTAACATGTGAAGGTAACGAATGAATCAAAGTGAATGAACCAACCAAAAGATGCAAAGTGAAAGGATAGGCCCAGTGATATAGCTCAGTAGCCCAGCACCTGCATGGCAAGCACAAGGTCCTAGGTTCAATTTCCAGTACCACAAAAAAAAAAAAAAAAAAAAGTAAAAGCATAGTTATTCTAAACAATACTAAACAGAAGACACTGGTTAGAGATACTATCAAAAAAATAAATTTTTAAGTATTACTGAGGTAAAATGGGTCACCATGTAATGATACAAGCTTCAATTTATCAGGAAAACAGTAATTCTAAACTTTATGTACCTAATGGCAGACAGAGCTGTAACGATATTTCTTTTTTAGTCTTTTTTTGACTATTTATTTTTTTGGTACTGGGAACCGAACTCAGAGTCTTGTGCTTGCCAGGCAGGCGCTGCACCACTGAGCTACATCCCCGGCCCTGTAATGATATTTTTAAAAAACAAACAATAGAATTACATGAATAAAAACTTACTATCATAATGAAAAAATAACTCATCATTTTCAATAACTGATAGATTGGACCAAAAAAATGATAGGAACATTAAAACTTGAATGGTGCAATTATTTATTAACATACGTATGTATGTACGTAGTGCTGGGGCTGGAACTCAGGGCCCCATGCATGCTAGGCAAGTGCTCTACCAATGCTAAATTCCTAGTCCTATGATCATATTTAGAACCTATTCCCAAAAATTGAAGAATACATATTCTGTTCAAATATACATGAAAGGGCCGGGAGTTCGGCT
Source organism: Dasyprocta punctata (assembly GCA_004363535.1). Lineage (NCBI taxonomy): Eukaryota > Metazoa > Chordata > Mammalia > Rodentia > Dasyproctidae > Dasyprocta > Dasyprocta punctata. The sequence goes on from RJWM01030132.1 coordinate 6,528, forward strand.
CAGTGGCTTAAGCGCCTGCCCTGGCAATGCGAGGTTGTGAGTTCGATCCCTGGTGCCGCAAAAAAAAAAAAAAAAAAATCCCTCAAATACACATGAAATGTTTTTGAAATTACCCACCCAGTAGGCCACAAAACAAGATGTAATAAATGTCAAAAAACTTGTGTCATACACAGATCACATTTTCTAATTGCTATTCAATTAAGTTAAATAGTTCATAACAAATTACAACTACAATTAAAAAAAAAAAAACCAGTAGAGCCAGTCATGATGGTATATGGGCTGTACTCTCAGCTACTCAGGAGGCTGAGGCAAAAGGATCACTTGAACCGAGAATTTGGGACCAGTTTGGGTAACACACAGTATTAAGACTCCCGTCTGAAGAACAAAAATTCAAACTGCAGAAAAACCACTAATGAGGGAAAACTCTTTTTTATAGAACAGTTCAGCTGTTGAATACAGCAGGAATGAAAGAATTACATAGTCACGATTTTGAACTACTAATGAAATCTAAATATAGGCAAAGATCATTAATGGTAGCTAAAACCATTTGGTAAACAGCTAGGAGGGAAATGTATGACGAGGCTGGTGACATTCAAACCTTTGGGCCAATCTTAACATAATACAAAAAAAAAGATGCTATTTGCTTTCTGTTATAATGCAAGAGAAAGCCTATTCATTAAAACATGTTCATTTTTATATTATTAAAAATTTTCTGGCATGTGCCTATAATCCCAGCACTAGGGAGACAGAGGCAGGAGGATCACTGCAAGTTCAAGGACATCCTGGGCTACATAGTAAGTTCAAGTTCAGCTTGAACTACACAGCAACACCAAATCTCAAAAAACAAACACAAAACTGAAATAAAAATTTTCATTAGGATATGTTTGCAATACACAATAATTATATTCATCTTGAAAGATTGGTACATATAATGTATACATTATATTGCATCTTGATCACTTTTTCTACCTTGTATCCCCTTCTGCCGTCCTCCTCTCTCTCTCCCTAAGACATTTTATGAAAACTCAAGCAACTTTCTTATGGAAATAATCAAATATCCACAAAAGCAGAGCTGGGGGTGTTGCCAGTGGTAGTGCACTTGCCCAGCATGTGGGTCCCTAGGTTCAATTTCTAATACCACTAAAAAAATAAAATTAAATTAAAATGCTGTCTATAATCCCAGCACTCTGGGAGACTGAGGCAAAAGAACCATGATTCCAGTCTAGCTGGACACCTGACTTAGTGAGACCCTATCTAAAAAAAAAAAAAAAAAAAAAAAAAAAAAAAAAAAAAGAAAAAAAGAAAAGTTCAACAATTTCTATCTATATAATTACGTATCACAACTCACTGTAAAACTTGAAGACTTCTACTAAAATCTTTGTTTTTAATGCAACTAGAGCATAGAGTATAAAACACAGACCGGCCTTATTAGGTTATCACGCAGTGGCCACTTTCATATTTCTTCTACCTCATCCCTGTCTGTCAGCTCTGCTGGTGTATTACAAATCCCCAGTGACCTGGTCTGACAAATGCTAAGCCTTCCTTGGAGGAAGGAGAATGGGAAGAAATTAAATTAGCAAAGGCAGAACTATCATTAGCACACAGAGGAGCTGCAGAGTGTTGGAAACTCACACTTTTTTCCCCTCACATTTTTTAAATCATTTATCAGTTAGAAAAGGGATCTAATTACTCTTTCAATTCAATCCCCATATTGTTAACAACTGTATTTTTTATCTATAGCCCCTTTTTCCACATGGTTTACATTTCTTTTTCTTCTACTTCTTTCTTTTAGTTTTCTGAGACAGGGTCTCACAGTGTAGTCCAGGCTGATTTTGAACTCACTATGTAGCCCAGACTGGCCTTGAACTCACAGCAGTCATTCCGCCTCAGCCTCCCAAGTGCTGGGATTTCAGGCATGTGCCATCACCCTGGCTTACATTTCTTTTTTTTTTCGTTTTGTTTTTTTTTGTTTGTTTTGTTTTTTTTGTTTTTGCAGCACCGGGGATCAAACTCACAACCTCACACCTGCCAGGACAGGCGCTTAAGCCACTGAGCCAAACCCCCGGCCCTGGTTTTTTGAGGCAGGGTTGCACTATGTAGCTCAGGCCGGCCTTGTGCTTGTGTTGTAGCCCAAGCCGGCCTCGAACTCACAACGCTCCTCCCACCTCAGCCTCCCGAGTGCTGGGATTAAAAGCGTGTGCCACCACGCCCGGCTCCTGGCTTACATTTCTAATCATACTAATTTTCTAGTCAAAATGATAGAAAACAACATGGACTTTGGAATCAAAAGACCTAGGTTGGGGAAGAAAAAAAGAAAAAAAAGACCTAGGTTGGAATCTCAGTTCAGCTGCTACAAACTGCATGATGTAAAGCTATTTTAATTCCAGATGTCTGTTTGTACAAAACTAAAATACTTTCTACTTTCAAAAGGGTGCTAAAGGGCTTCAATGAAGTAGGCTTTTCTCTTGTTCTGTTGATGACATCCCACTCTTCTCAATGTCTGGCCCAAATTCTCCTTGAAATTAGATACCATGCCTTTGTTTAAACTGCACAGTACTGCAGGAGTTTGGCTTAGTGGCTTAAGCACCTGTCTGGCAGGCGTGAAGCTGTGAGTTCAATCCCTGGTGCCACATACATACATACATACATACATACATACATAAATAGCACAGTACTTATGGAGACACACTTGAAGTAGATGTGGAAACTGGTAAACAACCTGTGACTATCAAGACAGGTTGGAAGAGCTGCAAATGATGAAGGCAGTGATGATTCACTTCCTCTACGAAGTGTTAACACAGTCATATTAACAGAGATCATTCAAGCAGGATATGGTGGTTGGTGTTATCATTCAAGCAGGGTATGGCCTGCAATCCCAGTTACACAGGAGGTTGAGACAGAAGGTTCACAAGATCAAGGCCCATCTGGGCAACTTCGCAAAACTGTCTCAGAATAAAAACAGAAAAGGCTGGGGATGTAGCTCAGTGATCGAGTACTTACCTGAATAAAATTGAATTATGGTTCATCTCAAGTAAGTGGCAGTTTCAGATTTTTTATTTAGAAAGCATTTTTTACTTAGCTCCCCTACTCAATTTTAGTGACTTTTTAAAAGTTGTCATTGAGTCAAGCATAGTGGCACACACTTGTACTCCTAGCACTCAGAAGGCTGAGGCAGGAGGACTGTTGCAAGTTCAAGACCAGCCTGGGCCACAAAGTGAGCTCAAGGCCAGCCTGAACTGCATGTGAGACCCTGTCTCAAAAAGACAAAAAAGGACTGGAGATATAGTTCAGTGGCACAGCGCCTGCCTGGCAAGCACAAGGTCCTGAGTTTGATTCCCAGTACCAAAAAAAAAAAAATAATAAAAGGTTGGCACTGTAATCAAAACAGTTTGCAGAATATTTCTTAAAATAAGTTTAATGAGATCAAATATAGTACTTGATATACAATTTTCTTTTCATGCCCTGTCAGGTGGCACTTATTCGATTTATATAAAAATTCTCCCATCTTGGTATGAACAATTCATCTTGTTTCAACCATACATATCCATATAAATAACAAAAGCATCACCTATGAGTCATTAAGTACATCACTAGATGATCTTTACATTTACTATGTTTTATTAACATATGGTACAAAAATAAATTGCTGTGTTAATTTTGAAAATTATTTTATCTGATAGCCAGACACAGTGGCACATATCTGCTGAAGCAGGAAGATTACAAGTTTGAGTCCAGCCTGGTAAATTTGTGTGATATTGTCTCGAAATAAAAATAAAAATAAAAACAATGGGGCTATAGTTCAGTACAAAAGTCCTGAGTTCAATCCCCAATTATTGCAAACAAAAAGGTGGGCAGTGACCAGAAATGTAGCTCAGTGTGAAGGTCCTGGGTTCAATCCCCAGTCAGTACTCAGCCTTCACAATTAACTACATCTTCACCCCTTTTTATTTAGAGAAATAAAGTTACCTAAGAAGCGTTAGAACTTTGGATTCTCCTCTCTCAGTCTCACAGAATGTGGGGAATACAGATGAGGGCCATAACACCCAGCTGACTGAACTAGTTTTTAAAATTAATAAAACAACTTTATTTTTAGTTTATTGCTGATAAAGCATGTTTATAATTTTTAACAACAAACGTGGCATACACCAGGCATTGAGCTAAAAGATTTGCAGATAAATTATCATTTAATGCTCACAATAATCTTACCCTTATATTTCATAGATGAAGAAATTGAGACTTAAAGAAATTATGTACTTTAGCATAGTAAAATAGCTAGTAAGTATAGTATAGTAAACAACATAGTATAGAAAGTGGCAGAGATGGTGAAGTTCCATCCTATGTTAGGTTCTTGTTCACAATTACCAAAATTGATTCCTTTTATTCTTGATTATTACACGGTACTTGTACCTACTACTAGATAATACTCCCTTTTGGTGAATATGGAAACACGAGGGAAACTAGACATGTGGTAGCACATACCTATAGTCTGTCTTAGCTGTTTGGGAGACTAGAGAATTGTTTGAGACACAGAGTTGGAGACCTGAGCAATATGGTGAGACCTTGTCTAAAACAAAGCCCATATTAAAAAAAAGAAATATATATATATATATATATATATATATATAAAAGAAATAAAACTAGACATAATACAATTTTTTTAAAAAGCTGGGCATGGTTGCACATTCCTATAATCTCAGCACTCAGGTGGGCTAAATCAAGAAGTTCAAAAGTTCAAGTCCATTTGGGAAATTTATTTATTTGTTTATTTTATTTTATTTTATTTTATTTTTGAGACAGGGTCTCCCTATGCAGTTCAGGGTATCTTTGAACTCACTATGTAACCCAGGCTGGCCTTGAACCTGTGGCTATCCTCCTGCCTCAGCCTCCCAAGTGCTAGGATGACAGATGTGTGCTGCCATGCCAGGCTCATCCTGGGCAATTTATTTATTTAAGAAAGACCTTGTCTCAAAATAAAAAAATAAAAAAGGTCTGAGAATTTAACAGTGTAAAGGCCCTGCATTCAATTCTCAGTGCCATACATATGCACGCAAGAAGCAAACCAAACCAAGCCAATTTCTCTATTACTATGTAACCACTAGCAGAGATTCCCTAAACATAACATAACCTAACTTAATATTATAATTAAGGATTTGAAAAGTCTGCCCAAGCAGTCTGGGTGGTTTTCTCAAAAATAGAAAAATGCCTATGGCATTGTAGAAGGGAAGATATCCTTAGTTTTCCTACTTTTCCATATTAAAAATTTATTAAACTTCCAGGAATATAGTGGAACTGGTCCTATTTATTACACAGTTCAATAAATGTTTCATATCATTTGACACCATACTGTATCATTAAACTAAATACATTTTTCTGACAGAAATAGTACCTTTCTTACTCAGAGGACTCCCCAGTGAGATTTATTCACAGTTAATGGTAGTAATTCTAAACTCCAAAACTTAACACGTGAACTGCTGTTGTCAAAAATTATGTTCACCACTTAGGGCATGGTGGCACACATCCGTAATCCCAGCACTAGGGAGGCTGAGGCAGGAGGCTTACCCCAACTTTGAGATCAGTCTGGACTACATAGTGAGTTCAAGATTAGTCTGAACTACATGTAAGACACTGTATCAAAAAACAAAGAGAGCTGGGTGTGGTGGCACATACCTATAATCCTAGCAGTTGGGAGGCTGAGGCATGAGGATCATTGTGAGTTCAAGACCAACCTGGGCAACAAAGTGAGCTCAAAGCCAGCCTGAACTGCACAGTGAGACCTTGTCTCAAAAGACCAAAAAAAAAAAAAAAAAAAAAAAAAGGGTAAAAAGAGAAAGTTGAAGGCCAACCTGGACTACATACTAAGACCCTATCTCAAAAAAACCAAGCAAACAAAAAAGAACAAGATGATGATTGTTTTCATGAAATGTAGTTAAGCCACAAAGACAAAACATTATTAAATAACTCTGGGTTTTTTCTCTGATCATCTAGATAAACTTTCTCTTTATTTCAATTTACTTCCTTCATCACATTTATCCAAACTTAATAATCTATGACACTTTCTATTCTGGGTAGCTATTACTATATACAAATTTACCCCTTGTCTTGGTTACTTTTTGCTCGTTGCCGAGACAAAATACCTGACGCCCAAAGTTAGGGAAGGAAAGGTTTATTCTTACAGTTTCTCAGGAGTTTCAGTCCATAAAGTGGGCTCCAAGGCAGCATGGGATGACGGGGCTACAGTTCATGGTGGCTGCAAGCTGCAAGCCGAAAACCGCGCTGGCGAGAGGGCGGAAGCTGGGAAGCAAGCAAGAGAAAGACCGCCTTCCCTTATACTGTATCTCAGCTCCACCCTGGGCGGGTGTAGCAGTCACGTCATTAATCCTGGCGCCATTAATCCTGGCATTAGACAACAAACTGATCACAAGTGTCAGACTCAGCCCCATCAAAAGTATGAGGACTTGGGGGTACATAGCATATCCTATACACCCCTAAACACAATATCTTTTGTTTGTGTGGAGGGGTACTAACAACTGAATCCTTGCTTTTTACTTTTTCTTCCAGTGTAGTGGTACTAGGAATTGAACCCAGAGCCTCTGCACAGAGCTACATCCCCAGCTGTTTTTTAACTTTTGAGACAGGATCTTGTTAAATCACTCAATTTCCCATGCTGGGTTCAAATTTGTGATCCTTCTGTCTCAGCCTCCCAGGGTGCTAGAGTTACAAGCAGGTGCCACTATCAGCACTCTGTTTTTTTAAATTTGAGACAGGATATCATTAAACTGCCCAAGGCATCCTTGAACTCAAGATCCTCCTGGCTCAGACTCCCAGGTAGCTGGGATTACAGGTATGTGTCACCATACCTGATGGTGGCTGGGTTTAAGAGGGATTATCCCAAAACACATATTCCAGGTAGAAGCTACAAAGCTTCTAGAGACTAAGTTCTAAAAAATTACTCCCGTCACATTCTACAGATCTAGGAGCAAGGAATTAGGACTTTATTTTTCTTTTTTGGCGGCGAGAGGGGTGCTGGGGATGAAACCCAGGACTTTGTTGTACATGCTAGGCAAGAACTAGATTCCTTCTTGTCAAGAAAAATAGCATGCATATACACAAGGAAGGGAACTGAAGGGCTGGGAGTTTGGCTCAGTGGCTTAAGCGCCTGTCTGGCAGGCACAAGGTTGTGAGTTCAATTCCTGGTGCCACAAAAAAGGAAGGGAACTGATGGTATCCCCCATACACTATCATAACTAGCCATTTGCATGTATATGCTTTTACCAGCAGATCACAAACTATTAAAGCAGGAAGCATATCTGTCATTTTTCTTTTTTGTACTACTGAGGGTTGAACCCAGGGCCTCTTGCAGGCTAAGCAAGTGCCCTGCTCACTCTGGGAGGCTGAGGCAGCAGGATAATAAGTTCAAGAGCAGCCTGGGAAATTTAAGAGACTTAGCAAGCCCTGTCTCAAAATAAAAAATAAAAAGGTTTGGGGAATGTAGCTCAGTGCATAGACACTTGGTTCAATCCCCATTACCACAAACAAGACAAAAAAACCTACACTGAGTAGCACGCTAACTAGTGGTTAATTCACAGAGACATATGAAAGCAGCGCAAATTTAAACTACCAGTGCTACTGAGAGGAGAACATAAGCAGGAAAGCACCTTTTAAAAGAAAAAAGTAATAAAAACTCAAACTACTTACAACAAAAATGGGAAAAGAACGCATTTTAGATGACTTTCAAAGGGAAATATGGCACAAGATAGAAAGCAGATCACTAAACAGAATTGGGAATGGGAAAAATGACATGAGTGTGCATCTGAAGACACTCTAAAGAGGTGTTGTTTGATGATGAAAGAGGTGAATCTTATTTTGGATATATTAAAATGAAAATAAAATGTTTGTGTTCTCTTGGACACAATGGTTTGAGGTCCAAGGAGGGTGGGGCTAGAGGTATAGACATCTATCACCATAAACAGACTTAGAAACAGTCATTTAATTACTTTTGTCAGCCAGTCTTTTAATCTAAAACAGATACATATTGTATACATTAGGTTTGATTGTCTATTTTGTGTTGTGTCATTTTTAAAAGTTTCAATTTTGAAGATATGAAGGCAATGAAGTCAAAGAATCTGCCAATTCATTATTTAGATTAAATCAACTGACCTGTCAGATTAGGTGAATCCTGTATCATTGACCAAAAGAAAATTTATCAAAAATCTTTTTTTTTTTTTTTTTTTTTTTTTTTTGGTACCAGGGATTAAACTCAATCTCGCACCTGCCAGGCAGGCACTTAGGCCACTGAGCTAAATCCCCGGCCCTATTTTTGGAGACAGGGTCTCACTATGCAGTTTAGGCTGGCTTTGAACTCATTTTGTAGCCCAGACTGGTCTCAAACTCACAACGATCCTCCTGCCTCAGCCTCCTGAGTGCTGGGATATCAAAAATGTTTTAATTAAAGGTCAAGTCAGTCTCAAGTCTTCAAGTCTCTAGATGATCAGTTTTAATCTTCATAACAACACTTAAAAGAATGTTCATTAAAAAAAAAAAAAAAGAATGTTCAATTTGTCTTCCTCAACTCCCTGATATTGTTGCCCAAGAAGGAGGGCAGAAAAAGAGAAAACAAGGCCTAAAGTCTTCAATTCTCCACTGATAAAGAAGGCTTTCGTTGTGACTATATCCTTGAACATGAATAACTCCTCTCTGTCCACCTCCTCAACAGCAGCAGGGAACTGGAGCAGAAACAAATTGAACATTCTTTTAAATGCTACCAAGAAGATGAAAACTAATCAACTAAAACTAGCTGTACAGAAGTAAATTTGGGGAACTGGCATTTGGTGAAATGTACTGCCTTTGCTAAGTAAATGTGCCTTCTTTCCTCACAATTAAAAGTGAAGCTACATCCACAATGAAAGATGATAGAAGAGGCTCATTTTTTTTGTCTAGGGCACACAAATAGCTCTAGTCACCCTCCTAATCAAGGAAATAACGCTCTGGATGAAAACCAAGAAATGAGAATTTATCCAGTTTGATGGGGACAACTGTCATTTCCATATTTAAAAAAAAACTGTTATCTCTGAAGCTATTTTTTAATCACTATATTTCAAAATTACTGTTGCTTTTTAAGCTTCATTTTTTTCATTGAAATTTTATTTTCATACTTCAGGTTACAGTAATAATTATGAATTGTAGATAATTATTACAAATAATAAACATATTTAATAATTCTACAGTTTGAAATAGCTACTAACACCTAATATTCTTTTTGAGAGTGGAGACAGTATGGAGAATGAACCCAGGGCCTTTGCACTAAGCTACAATCCCAGTTTTGTTTTGTTTTGTTTTTGAGATACTATCTAAATTGCTCAGGCTGGCTTCAAACTTGAGATTCTCCTGCCTCAGCCTCCCAGAGCACTGGGATTGCAGGTGTACTGGTGCCCTTCCAACTAACATTATTAACTGACATATGCAGCATACAGAATTAGATGTCTGAATTAGAAATGCTATTATTATATATATTCTCTTCAAAATAATAACTTTTGTATCTTTACTACATCCAGAAATTTAATTTATATTTAGGTATTAACAATTTCAAATTCATTTTCCTTTTTCATTTTTCCAGTGTTGCGGATCAAACTCATGACTGACACATGCTAAAAAGCATTCTATCAATGAGCTACATTCCCAGGCCTTTTTATTATTTGTATGTTTGGTGTTTATAGGTAGGGTTTCACTAAATTGCCCACCCTGGCCTTGAACTTGAAATTCTCCTTCCTCAGCCTCCCAAGCAGCTTGGATTACAAGCATGCAGCGCCACACCCAACTTTATTTTCTTTTTTACTGGAACATTTACTCACCATGTAAAACAATTCCTATAGCGGTTATATATGTTCTCTATACCATTTGGAATGGAAAATATCAACAAAAATGAGAATACTTAATGGGATCCAAGAATAATGAATTATTAAATCTGCAGAGAAAGTCAGTTTTTATATTCTCATTTTTAAAAGAGCAAATTTTGGGCCAATCACGTGCTACTACATAAGTCATGTATATTTAGAGAACCAAAATATGTAACCTAATGTAAACTATTACAATGGGAATCTTGCCCTCATAACTATTTATAGCCAGGTTGCAAGCCAGTGAAAATTGGGAGTCATACAGTCCTATATGCCATCTTTGTCACTTACTAGTTATATGACTTTAAGGAAGTTACCAAACTTTTCTGAGCTTTGAATTACTTATCTAATTCAATTTGTGTGAAAATTAAATACAGTTATGCACAAGAACTATTTGGATCATTGCCTGACCCATAATCAAAGGACAGGGTCTGCTGCTATTATTTTAAATGAGAGATCAAGAATTCACAAAACCAAAATTATACAAGTAGTGTCTAGTTTGTTTTCAACATAAGTCTGGAAGAAATCTTTCTAGAAAATGATCTAAGGGTTGAGCATAAGGCCCTGAGTTTAATTCCCAGAACTGCAAAAAAAAACAAAAACAAAAAAAAAACTAAGAACATTATTCAACAGCAGGCTTATAACATAAGCACAAAGATTATGACTGTAATGTTATTTAGATAACAAAAAATTAAGTAAAGTCAAATTTTCAAATTGAATTATGTTTGACCTACAGATGAAACATTAAAACAAACAAACAAACAAACAAAAATAGGGAGTTAGCCAGGCCTGTTGGCTAATTCTCAAGGCTGCAATATTCTCAGAGTTGAGGCAGGAAGATTAAGAGTTAGGAGCTAGCCAGGGGTACACAGTGAGACCCTATCTAAGAAAAAAAAAAAAAAAAAGAAAGAAAGAAAGAAAATAGAGGTCTGCACCACAAATTGTAAAGTATCTCAAAAACATGAAGCAAAAAAAAGTAAAATACATAGTAATACAGTATAATTGCAACTTTGCAATTTTTATATTCTATGAAAAGACTAGAAGGAAATACATAGCGAAGTTGTACAAATGTGGCAGTATTATACTTTTTTGCTTTTCTTTCGTAGTTTTGTTTATTTACTGTTTGTTTGTAGTTACTTTTCCCCTCTCAGTAATCTGGTTTAAATCCAGAGGAGTTCCATCACTAATTTACTTCACCAACCATTGTTTGTTTTGAGATAGGGTCTCACTAAATTGCCCGAGCAGGATTTGAAATTTCTCCTCCCTTAGGCTCCCTCACTGCTGAGGTCACAAATGTGCACCACTGCACTCAGCTCTTATTTTTTGAGACAGGGTCTCTTACTAAGTTACAAATATTCATTGTTTACAAATATTCATTATTTAATGATCTACTTATTTAATGACTGCTCAGATTTACGACCCATCCACCACTCAGTCTTACAGCCCAAGGCTCAGTCTAAAGACCCATCTTTCCTTTTCTTTTTTCTTTTTTGGTAAGAATCTGTATATCTTGCTAATGGGGCCTCAATATCTGTTTTTTGTACAGTATACCTTGTTTATACAGTATGGCAGTTTCTTTTTTTTTGGTACCGGGGATCGGAACTCACAACCTCAGGCCTGCCAGGCAGGCACTTAGGCCACTGAGCTAAATCCCCCACCCTATTTTTTGAGACAGGCAGGGTCTCACTATGCAGTTCAGGCTGGCCTTGAACTCACTTGGTAGCCCAGGGTGGTCTCAAACTCACAATGATCCTCCTGCCTCAGCCTCCCGAGTGCTGGGATTAAAGGCATGCACCACCATGCCCAGCTCCCAGTATGGCAGTTTTTGTTGATTGTCCTGTACAATATAGTACTGCAGTTTTATGTTCTATTATATATTACAGAACTATGTGAAGTTATGCAAATAAAAGCTAAGTCACCAAGTTAAGAATTTCCTTTGACCATTTCTTTGTTCTGAATATTGTAAAATATACGTACTATGTGCAACTCTTCCATTTAGCAACCAATTCATTTTGGAATGCCTACAGCCCATTATATTTTAAGTCTATTCTCTAAATATGTGCAAATAAACACAGCATTCATGAAAAGACAAATGTCTTTAAAATACTTATTATTCCTATAGTGTCTGATCCTGGGGAAAAATAAGCTACATTTCTCTGAATATTGGATACTGACATTTATTTGGATTGTGCTTGTTTTGTTTCAATATCCAAAAAATAGATGGCTTGCCTGTTTAGATACAGGATTGATTTTTTTTTTCCTTGAGACAGGGTCCTGCCATATAGTTCAGACTAGCCTGGAATTCACTATGTAGCCTAAGCTATACTGGAACTCATGGCGATCCTCCTGCCTCAGCCTCCCAAGTGCTGGGATTAAAGGTGTGTGTTATCATGCACAGCAAGAAGGGAGTGATTTGGAGCACAGTCTTTTGAGACCTGTTGATCACATACAATACAGGCAGAACAGCTGTGCCAAAGGGTCAGACAAATTTATCAGTGCACTCTTTATTGGGCTCACTTCTAAGGACTATTTGCTTCCAACAGCTCCTCAGGTGATAAAACTGATTCACTGGGAGTTAAATAAACTCTCAGATATAAACAAACTCTTTAGAAATGATGTTACCTTTGAAACTTTTTGACATGTAGCAATGTCTCATGTGAGTGCACATATTTTCTCAGATGTTATATACACACTTTTGAACCACAGGAAACAACTGAGCAATTAATTATCACTATTATTCTTGGCTCTGTGATTATGTTTTTGTCTTACAATAGCTGGACATGGTGGCACATGTCTGTAATCTCAGTACTGGTGAGACTGAAGCAGGAGGATCACTGTGAGTTTGAGGCCAGCCTGGGCTACATAGTGAATTCAAGGCTAGCCTGAACTGAGACCCTGTCTCAAATAAAAAAGAATGTAACTTTAGGTGCATTTTACTATTCATTTGTAAGGTATTGATTTGAGAATGCTTTTATTTTCTGTTTAGTCTTCAATATATTTTAATCTTCAATATGTTTTCATACAGCCACACTAAAGCTAGTATCTTTTTGTTTTGTTCTCTGTTTCTGCAGTGCTGGGGGGGCGGGGCGTCAAGCCCAGGACCTTACCAAGGCAAGCACAGTAACACTGAGCCACCACCTCCAGCCAAAATTAGTATCACTTCTCTTATTTCTTCTTCTTTTCCTTGATAGTCAAGGAGAGTTTTACTTAATATTATACTTGAATGTAAATGGATATTTTAATATATAAACTAGACTCTCATGGAATTCCAGTTGCTAAACAAGTTATACTTGGAACCATTTTTAATGCATAATGCAAAGAAATAAATTTTTTTTCTTTTTTGGAAGGATTGAATTCAGGGCCTTGAACATGCTAGGGAACAGTTCTACCCCTGAGCTACATCCCCAGCTCTTTTTATTTTGAGATACAGTGTTACCAAGTTACCAAGTTGACCTCAAATTATAATCCTCCTACCCCAGCCTCCCAAGTAGTTGGGATTACCAGAATGTGTACCATGCTTGGCTAGGTATGGTCTTCCAGAAACTATGTTATAGCAGATGAACCCAATTGGTAAGGGTATTATAGTACGTTGACACTTTGACAATACACGTGATCAATGCTTTTATTAATTTATAATCTACTGCTTATTTATGTATTAATATTGGCTTCCAAAAAATCATATCCTGCATACATGACATCAACATAGTTAGCAAACTAATTAAACAAAACATTTCTCCTCTTTCTACTTAATATTTTAATTAAAATAAGGGGAAACGAGGTGTGGTGGCGCACACCTTTAATCCCAGCACTGGGGAGGCTGAGGTAGGTGGAGCATCGTGAGTTTGAGGCTGGCTTAGGCTACAACGTGAGCAAGGCTGGCCTGAACTACATAGTGCGAGCCTGCCTCGGAAAAAATAGTGCCAGCACTTTGGCTCAGTGGCTTAAGCGCCTGCCTGGCAGGTGCAAGGCTGTGAGTTTGATCCCCGGTACCGCTAAATAAATAAATAAAATAAAATAAAATAAAATAAGAGATGGGAGTGCACCTTAGTGGCAGAGTATACACTTAACATTCACTGAATTTAATCTCCAGCACTAATAACAACAAGATGACTTCTTGCCAGGTGTAGCGGCTCATACCTATAATCCCAGTACCTGGGAGGCTGAAGTAGGAGGACTGCCACTCGTTCCAGGCCAGCCTCGACTATATAGTGAGTTCAAGGCCAACCCAGACTACATAATGAGTTCAAGGTCAGCCTGGAATACATAGAGAGACCCTGTCTCAAAACAAACAAACAAACAAAAAAGACGTCTTTCAAAAAGAGATATTTGCTTGTTAAGTAGATGGCTATTGATTGCATCAGGAATTTTAAAAGGTAATAGCCAGGCGTGGTGATGCACGCCTTTAATCCCAGCACTCCGGAGGCTGAGGTAGGAGGAGCGTTGTGAGTTCGAGGCCGGCTTGGGCTTTGTACAGACTAAGCAAGCTCTCTACCACAAAGCCATATTCCCAATCCATACATTTCTTACATACCCATATGTCACTTAATCAATTTGTTTCCATTTTTGTTCATTTCTAAAATATAACATCAGTTTTTAAAAATCAAATTATAACAATGGAAAGAACTCTAGGCTCTTAAGTTGTGCTGTTTCTTATGCTTGTTATCAATATTACATTCAACCAATGATTTCTCTGCAGAAATTTTTAAAGCTATTTGTGTATTTCATAAGTTAATATTGTTAAAACCAGGAAATATAGTCCATAAATTCACTTATCCTGTCTGCATAGTGCAGCAGGCAGTGTGTCAGTTTCATAAATTCACTTAATCAGGCAGAGATAAACTGCAGTACCTTAACAATGTACTGAAATTTGGCAAAAAGATGCCATCGTCAACCCCTCTGAGGTGTGGAATTTGCACTCCATCAGGATTTACTATGCTTGATACAAAATTGGTTGTCATTCAGAACAAGTTTCTAATCTCAGTAATACATCAAATATTTATGGGATGTTTCTTAATTTTTTCCAATTTTTATTTTTTAACATGTTTGCAGTACATAATGATTACTCCTTGTAGGGAGTTAGTGCATGTATATAACACATCTCAGCTTTTTTCCCCTACTCCTCCTCCATCCCTTGGTTCCCTTCCCATCTGCAAAAGATTTCTCTATTTTCTATTATCTACCTTTATGTTCTGCTTTGTTACTCTACCTTTGATTTCTCATATAAGAGAAACCATGCAATATTTAAGCTTGTGTATCTGACATATTTCACTTAACACTATGGTCTCAAGGTGCATTCATTTTCCTACAAATTACTGAAGTTTATTCTTCTTTATGGCACAGTAGTACTTCATTATGTATAAATACCACATTTTCTTCATCCATTCATCTGTTGGTAGACATACAGAATGCTTCCAAGATTTAACTATTATGAAATGTGCTTTATCTCTTTCAGCAAGGTACCTAGAAAGAGAATATGTTTGTTTTTTTAGACAGGGTCTCATGTAGTCTAGGCCAGCCTTGGACTCTTAACATAGCACAGGCTGGTCTCAAATTCTCAAGTGCTAGAATTACAGATGTGTGCTACTATGCCCAGCTTCAATAATATACCAAATATTAGTAACACTTCTATATTTTCTACATCAGTAAACAAATTTTAATATTTTCGCCCTTTGCCTCAATGAATTATTTTAGGTACACCTCACTTTGAAGACCACTGGCCTAGAGATAGAATGAACATATATTTGTTGATCAAAAAATAAATTAAATGCTTACAAGAACAGAGGCTTTCAGTATTCTGGGGACATTAAAGGGACACCTAAATCATTAGTGTGGAAATGGTGTACAAAGGTGTCCTAAGGGGCCTTGTATTACATGGGGTCCTAAAGAATGCATAAGAGATTGGTTTGGGGTGAGGATGGGAGGTACGGTCTTCCAGAAGAAACAGTACACTATGTGTAAAGGTGCAGAGGTGAGAGAGATAATACATTTCTACTATATTAGTGGTCTAGTAGAGATGAAGTGTAGTTTCCAGAGGTATAGAGGTAGTATAGAGTGAGTGAATAGTGATTCCAGAGGTAAGGCTGATGAAGAAGATTATAAAGCCTTACCTTTGGATTTCATCTGGAAGCTAAATGAGAGATAGCTGACGTAGAATATGTAGTAAACAATTTGGGCTTGGCCAAAGAGAGGTCTGAATTTTGTCCCTAGATCCTAGGCAGGAACTTCTGAATTTCTGGAGTAATAGGAACATTTTTGTTATTTATGGTTATCCCTTTAAACCACATGGTATCAGCCTGACTGATGGGGAGTAAATACTGAAAACTAAGTTCAATCATGAGGACAACAATCAGAAATTTCAACAAAAACTCTAGATCCTGACGCTCAGGTGAGTTTTTTGGATTGGCAGTACTTTGTGCACCATATGCATTCATTCTGGGAAGGTAACACAATATTGAAGGCAGAGAAAATCTCATAACGCAGCCTTCCTAGATTGTACTCTTATCTATCTTTTCCTTTGGTACTAGTTTATAGTCTGTCCCTATAATAAACCATAACCATGAATATAAAAGTTTTCAGTGAGCTCTGTATTTCTAGTGTAATATCAAATCTGAGGGTGGTTTGGAGAGAGCCCCAAACATGCAGCTGGTGACAGACAGGAGGATGATCCCCAACCCATACTGGGGATTCAGCTCCCCTCAGCCCATACTGTGGAAGGGCTTTGTTACTGAGCTATATTCCCCAGACCAAGGGCAGTCTTTGTTTTTTTTTTTTTAAAGAAAAATATCCCAAAATTTCAAAACAAGATAACAGGAGAGTGTTATGGATTACAAACTGGTGGTCAACTTGGCACCAGTTGAATTAATTCAGCTGGTGTTGAGTTAAAGATGCTCCACCTGAAGAAAGTTACCAGCATAAATAGGGACGTGGAGAAGAAGAGTCGGGCGTTGTGGGTTCTTCCGAGAGTTGCTGTTGGAGCCGCTGGTTCTCCTGGAGGTGCTTGTCACGCTGGCTTCTCCAATGTGGATTCGGCCATTATCGTCGGAGGAGCTTGGGACCTCATCGGTGAGAGTGGCTGTGGTTCACGTTGCGGGAGCTCTGCGCCTCACACTGTGCATCGCTTCCTGGCTCCGGAGGGGAGGCTGTGTGCTGGAGAAGCTGGTCACGCTGGGCTTCCTGACCTGTGCTCAACTGTTCTCCATCGTCGGAGGAGCGCGGGACCTCGTCGCCGTTGGGGATGGCTGTGGTGCTCTTCAGGGCAGCCCCGCTTCTTCTTTTGAGCGTGACTTCTCGGCTCCCATGTAGAACCCTCAAC
>RJWM01030133.1:0-23717 GCA_004363535.1 Dasyprocta punctata
AGCCGGGAAGCAAGCAAGAGGAAGACCCGCCTTCCCTTATACTGTATCTCAGCTCCACCCCTGGGCGGGTGTAGCAGTCACGTCATTAATCCTGGCGCCATTAATCCTGGCGCTAGACAACAAACTGATCACAAGTGTCAGACTCAGCCCCATCAAAAGTATGAGGACTTGGGGGTACATAGCATATCCTATACACCTTTCAAAGGCCAGCCTGAACTGCATAGTGAGACCTTGTCTCAAAAAGACAAAAAAAAAAAATTACAGATGGGCTTACAATGGCCACCCACAGATTTGGGTGTGGACCAGTGCAAAATGTCAGTCTGCACACTGTGGACCTGAAGGATCCAGTCAAAGGCCTGGAGCTCCATGTGGTGTCCTGTGTGACTCCATATCAGGGGCTGGAAAGGTCTGTGCCAGAAGGTTGAAGGGTTAATGATGGAGGCCAAAGAGTTTGCTCTGGAAGCCAGGAAATAAAGTCCAAAGTGAAAGTGAAGGGCTAGGGATTTAGCTCAGCAGCACAAGCACCTGCCTGGCAAGTGCCAGGTTGTGAACTCAATCTCCAGTACCCGCCCCCCAAAAAACCAAAGTGAAAGCAAAGAGTGCAGTTCCTTCAAAGGAAACACAAGCAATCCTTCTTTGTTTCTCTTATATAGCATTCTAGCAATAATCCTCCCAAGGATGGGTCTTCCACACCCAGAACAATGCTGAGCAATGTAGTTGGGTGTTATTTACTCACATTGACACAATCACATTTTTTATTACTTCATATTTATCATACATATCGATCACATTCATCATCTGTACATATCTTAATTATATTTTCACTCTATTCTGCACACCACCCTACAACCCCACCTCCCCTCCCCATTTACAAAAGCTTTGTCTCCATTTATTCCCTTTCTCTTTTTCCTTTTTGCTTCCTTCCCTTCCTCTTCACCCCTCCTTTGTTCCCCTTCCTATTTGAATATTTTCTTCCTACTACCTGACATCTCTCATCTATTTTGGTCCTTATTTATGCTTTTGGTTTCTTACACAAGAGAAGCAATGCAATATTTCAACATATGTGACTGATTTATTTCACTTAAAAGTATGGTCTTGAAGTGCATCCATTTACTTAAAATGTCTCAAATTTTATCCTTCTTTATGGCAGAGTAGTACTCCATTGCATATATTAACCACATTTTCTTTATCATTCATCCATTGATGGGGACTTGGGCTGTTTCCAAGATTTAGCTATTACAAATGGTGCTCCATAAACATGGGTATAGATATATTCCTGTGGTATGATGCTTTTAATTCTTTTGGGAAAATACCAAGAGGGATCAAATGGAATCTCTAGTTTTAGGGTTTTGAGGACTCTCCACACTGATTTCCATGTTGGTTGTACAAATTTACACTCCCACCAACAGTGGAAAAGGGCTCCTTTCCCCCCACACACTCACCATCATTTGTTATTGGTTGATTTCTTGATGATAGCCATTCTTTTTAGGGTGAGATAAGATCTCAGTGTTTTAATTTGCATTTCTCAAATAACTAGTGATGTTGAACATTTTTTCATATATTTATTTACTGTTTGTATTCCTTCATCTTAGAAGTGTTTATTCATCTGAGATCCATTTTTGGATTAGCTCTTTAAATTTGAGGGCTCTGTTTTGACTTTTTTATATATTCTAGATACTAGTTATTTATCTGAGGAATACCTTGTAAAAAATTTTTCCCACACTGTGGGTGGTCTCCTCACTTTTCTCTTGCTGTGTAAAAGCTTTTTAATATGATTAGATCACAGTTGTTGATTCTTTGTAGTATTTCTTGTGTGATTGTGGTCTTGTTCATGAAGTTTTTGCCTATACCTATGTCTTCAAGAATTTTACCTATTCTACCTTCCAGCAGAGGAAATACTTCTGGTTTGTTTGTTTGTTTGTTTGTTTGTTTTGCGGCACTGGGGATTGAACTCACAACCTTGCGCCTGTCAGGCGCTTAAGTCACTGAGCCAAACTCCCAGCCCTGGTTTTTTGAGGCAGGATCACACTGTGTAGCTCAGGCCACCCTTGTGCTCGCGTGGTAGCCCAAGCTGGCCTCGAACTCACAATGCTCCTCCTACCTCAGCCTCCCGAGTGCTGGGATTAAAGACATGCACCACCACACCTGGCTCACTTCTGTTTTAATATTTAGATGTTGATCCATTTCAATTTTAGTTTAGTGCATGGTGAGACATATGGCCCTAGGTTTAATGTTCAGCATGTGGAAAGCCAGTTTTTCCAGCAGCATTTATGTTTATTTTTTTAAACCCATTTTATGTCAAAGATAAAAAGAAAAGAAGAAGAAGAAGAGGAGGAGGAGGAGGAGGAAGAAGAAGAAGAGGAGGAAGAAGGGGAAAAAGATGAAAACTACAACAAAATTTCAAAACACGTCAATCAGGGGAAAACAATGGCACATACTTTGTGCATTGTCATCCCCAAATCATTCACCCAGAGCACAAGACATCTGCCTTCAACTGTCCAAACAATACCAGCACAAATCTTTCTCTTCAGTGAACTCAGAGAAATCAGTAGTATAACTATCTGAACTATTTTATATATACACACACACACACACACACACACACACATGCTTTTTCTTTCAGCTCACACTAATGAAACAATATGATATTTACACATGTGTGTGTCATTTATTTCACTAATAAGTATGTTCTCAAGTGGCATCCATTTACCTATAAAAGTTTCCAGTTTATCTTTCTTTATGGCTGAGTAGTACTCCATCATATAAAAACACCACATCTTTTTTGGGGGGACGGTATTGGGGATCCAGCTCACAACCTCGCACCTGCCAAGCAGGCACTTAAGCCATTGAGCCAAACTCCTGGCAATATATTTTTTTGAGGCAGTGTTGCACTATGTAGTTCAGGCTGGCTTTGCTCACCTTGTAGCCCAAGCTGGCCTTGAACTCACAACGATCCACCTACCTCAGCCTCCCGAGTGCTGGGACACCACATCTTTTTTATCCATTCCTCAGTCAATGGGTATTTATGTTGTTTCCAAGATCTGACTATTACAAACTGACCAGCACCATTTATCAAAGAAACTATATTTCTTCCAGTTAAGGTGTTTGCACCCTTTGTCAAAGATAAGGTGGGTGAATGTGCTTGAAGTTGTTTTTGAATCTTCTATTCTGTTCCATTGATGCTTGTGTCTGTTTTTTTGTTTTGTTTTGTTTTGTTTGCCAGTACCAAACTGTTTTCATCACAGAGTTTTTGTAATATGATTTCAGATTGGGGAATGTTTTTGTTTTATTTTTTTTTAAAGATAGTAAAATCCAACAAAACATAACAGAACAAAGCCAATCAAAACAAAGCAGTAGAACTGGTACAGAACTTCAAAGCAGGATACTAGGAAAACAATAGCTACTATAGTATATCTTGTTATCTTCACAATAGTTGACCATTCCATCAGGTATAGGAAAATCAAACCAAAACCAAAACAGAATAAAACCAATCAAAACAGAATATTGAATAAAGCAAAACAATCAGAATAAAGCAAAACAGCGAGAACAATATTGGTCCTCAAAGATAAGACAGAAGGAAATCCCCCATATTTGCTACATTGTGTACTGTCATCTTCCCAAAAGATGCTCAGACTGCCAGCTCCAGGCCTACAAAATCAACTGAACAATACAAGCATTTAGTTGCTTTATGTACCTTAGTTGTTATCAACTTAGCCAGTCCTCCAAACAAGCAGGTTGCTTATGGGAGGTCGGGGCAGGGAGATGTCCTTGATTCTTAGCCCGTGCACTGGTAGGCCTATGGGAGGCACATCTCTTTCTCTTTCTGGAGGCTGTGCCAGTCGCGCACACTCACCATGAAGGCAGGCTAGTTGTCTTCTGGTTGGATCCTCCCTGGCCCAATGTGGCGGGTTCTCGAGAGGCACATCTCTTTCTCTTCCTGGCATCTGCACTCGTCACACACACTCACCAGGAAGGCAGGCTAGTTGTCTTCTGGTTGGAGCCTCCCTGCCCAACCTCCGATTGGGGATTGTGATGCCCTCTGTCTTGCCTTTGTTGTCCAGAATTGCTTTTGCTATTCTAGGTGTCTTCTGGTTCCATATGAATCTTAGGGTAGTTTTCTATAGTTCTGTGAGGTATGCTATTGGTATTTTGATTGGGATTTCATTAAATTTATATAATAGTTCTGGAAGTATGGGCATTGTCACTGTATTGTTTCTGCCTATCTAAGAACAGAGAATATTTTTCAGTTTCTGATACCCTCTTCAGTCTCCTTTTTCAGAGTACTGTTTTCAGTGTATTTGTCTTTTGCTTACTTTGTTTTTTTTTGTTGTTTTTGTTTTTTTTTGTTTGTTTGTTTTGTTTTTTTTTGGAGACAGTGTTTGCTAAGTAATTCAGCCTGACCTTGAACTCACTATGTATCCCAGGCTGGCTTTGAGCTCATGGAAATCCACCTGCCTCAACCTCTCAAGTACTGAGATTACAGGCATGTGACACTACGGCCAGCCACTTTCACTTACTTTGTTAGATTGATTCCTAAGAATTTCATTTTTCTCAATGCTATTATGAAAGGTGTGGTTTCCCAAATTTCTCTCTCTTGTTATTTATGTATAGGAATGCTATTAATTATTTTTCTGGTTTTTTGAGACAGGGTCTCACTATGCAGTTCAGGCTGGACTTGAGCTCACTTTGTGGCCCAGGCTGGTCTCAAGCTCACAACAATCATCCTGCCTCAGCCTCCTGAGTGCTGGAATTAAAGGCATGTGCCACTATACCCAGCTGGGTGTTGGACTTTGAGAGATGGTTTTCCTGCATCTATTGAGATGATCATATGGTTTTTGTCCTTGGCTCTGTTAATATGAGGTGTATTACATTTATTGATTTGCTCTTTGTTTTCGAGATAGGGTCTTGCTATGTATTCCACGCTGGTCTTGAATTCACTATGTAGCCCAGGCTGTCCTCAAACTCATAGCAATCCTTCTGCCTCAGCCTTCTGAGTGCTAGGATTACATGCATTCACCACCACATCTGGCCCCTTTCAATTTCATTAAAGAGTTTGAGAACTTGTGGCATTAGATCTTCTCTAAAGTTCTTGGAGAATTCAGCAGTGAGTCTATCAGGACCTGGCCTTTTAATTACTTCTTAAATTTTACTGAGTGAAATCGGGCTATTAAAATTTTTATATCTTCTTCATTCAGCTTTGTTAACTCACACATACCTAGAACTCTATCCATTTCTTCTGAGTTTTCCATCTTACTAGAGTACAGGTTCTCAAAGTAGGCATGGGGAACCACTCTGATGGCTTAAAAGTTCAGGGGTGTCTAAGGATATGACCTCAATGTCTAGTGCAGTTATGTGACCCTGATTTAACAGTGGACAAACATGCACGTGCTGGTTACAGCACTATGCAAGACCGTAAATAGGTGATAACAACCTGTAGAAGGATTATATAATAAAGACACAGGCTGCTCTTGTGCTCTTCGGCTCTGCTCTACTCCATGCTGCCCGTTGTTGTTGCTGATGTCTTGCAGATGTGCATTCTTTAACCTGGGGACCTCACCCATGAAAATCTCCCTTAGGTTCCCCAGACTGGGCTGACAGTAGATATTGATGATATTCTGGATTTTTGCAGGATGCATTATGATTTCACCATTCTCTTTCCTAATTTCTTGGATTTGGGTCTTTCCTTTTTTTGATGAGGTTGGATAAGGGTTTTTCTATTTTATTCAATCTTCCAAAGAACCACCCTGTGGGAGACAAGGTGTTAATTGAGACCTAATTGGCCTCCTCTGTGAGCACAAAGGAGCACGGCATCGTGCTGGGATGATGAGATGTTGCAGGTTTAGGGAAAGCTAATACAGCTGAGATTAAGTTGTTTACTTGAACATGTATTAATGGATAATACGAGGCAGATGAATCTCATGTTACTTTAATTCCTTGTACCCATGTCTGGATAAATGAAAGGAAGACAAGTCGGAGGCTTGGGGTGCTTCTGCGCCAGAGGCAAGGGTATCCTTGCTGCCCACATGTTAAATTGACTGTGTCTCTTTGTCATTCATCCTCATTCACTCTCAAGTCAGGGAAACAATGTAGCAGGACTAGGTCCCTGCAAGTGGCACCTGGGTGGGGAAAACTAGAGAGTGGACTGGATCCCTCTGGTGGCAACTGGGTCAGGGAGCTGGGGGACTGGCAGTACAGGCTGGTCTCCAACACAAGTCTGATTCACTGATTCTTTGTATTGTTTTCTTAGTCACACTTGAATTAATTTCTGCCCTAATCTTTAAATTTACTGTCTTGTGCACACTTTGGGTTTAACTTGCTCTTCTTTTTCTAGAAATCTGAGGTTCAACATTAGTTTATTTCAGGTTTCTGTTTCCCTGATGTAGGACTTCAGTGCTATAGATTTTCCTCATAGTACTACTTTCACTGCATCCCATAAGTTCTGATATGTTATGTTGGCATTATCATTCAGTTGTAGAGATGGTCTAGTAACTTATTTAATTTCATCTGTAACCCATTGGTTGTTCAGTAGCATGTTATTTAAATTCCATGTGTTTATGTAGTTTTTGTGGTTTCTACTGTCATTGATTTTGAACTTCATTGCACTGTGATCTGATAACATGAATATCATAATTTCAATTCCTTTGCATTTACTTAAGCATTTTTTTTTTGTCTTTTAGAGACAGGGTCTCACTATGCAGTTCAGGCTGGCCTTGAGCTCACTTTGTAGCTCAGGCTGGTCTCAAACTCACAATGATCCTGCTGTCTCAGCCTCTGAAGTGCTGGGATTACAGGTGTGTGCCATCGTGCCCAGCTAGCAATTTTTTTTGAGAGAGACAGAGAGAGAAAGATAGAGAGAGAGAGACAGAGACAGAGAGAGAGACAGAGACAGAGACAGAGAGACAGAGAAAGAGATTCTTGCTATTTAGTTCAGGCCAGTCTTAAACTCACTATGTAGTCCAGACTGGCCTCAAACTTCTGGTGATCCTCTTGCCTCAGCCTCCCAACTGTTGGGATTACAGGCATTCACTATCACACCCAGCAATTTTTTTGAGACAGAATGTTGTTATGTAGTTTAGGCTGGCTTTAAATTCACTATGTAGCCCAGGTTGTTTAAGGCTATCCTCCTGCCTCAGCCTCCCAAGTGCTGGGAACACAGGTGTGTGCCACCATGCCCAGATTACTTAAGCATGTTCTATGAGCTAATGTGTGGTCTATTTTGAAGAAAGTCCATGTGCTGCTGAGAAGAATGTGTATTGTGTTGTTGTTGGGTAGAACATTCTGTAGATATTTACTAAGTACATCTGTTCAAAGGTTTGGTTCAGATCTGATATTTCTTTGTTGATTTTTTTGGTCCAGTTGTTCTGTGTCTGGTGTCAGTAGGGTATTAAGGTTTCCCACTATAACTGTATTAGTACTAATCTGATTTTTTATATCCAATATTGTTTGTTTTATATAGTTGGGGGCACTACTATTTGGTGTATATATTTATAAGTGTTATTTCTTCCTATTGGATTCTTCCCTGAACAAATATGTAGTGGTCTTCTCTGTCTCTTTTCATTGGTCTTGGCTTGAAATCCACTTTTTCTGTGTCTTAGCTACTTTTTCTTGTTGTGGAGACAAAATACCTGACACCCAAAGTTAGAGGAGGAAAGGTTTATTTTGGCTCACAGTTTGTAGACAAGGTTTCAACTCACAATCAGCTTGCTGCAAGGCAGAGTGGCATGGCAGAGGGGCATCACAGAGGAGAAGCAGTTCATGGCAGGCAGAAGGCAACGAATGTATCCAAGCAGCAAGCAACAAGCAAAAAAAAAAAAAAAAGAAAGTGATGACTCTCTATCTTATATCTTATCCAAGCTACCCTTAGGGTGTATAAGGCTACCCTTAGAGCGACACCCTTAATCTTAGTATTGCATCCTTGTTCCCAGTATCACACACCCTAATTATAGCCACCATCGACAAGCCATACCTATGAATGAATGAGGCTTTGGGGGGGACTTCTAGATGCAGGATGTAACAGTCTGCATACAGAATAGATATCCCGGATTTTTTCTGGGTTTTTATTTCATGAAGTATTGTTTTCGATCCTTTAACTTTGAGTCTATGAATTTTTGGGGTTAAATATGTTTTTGTATAAAGCATATTGTTGAATCTTGTTTCTTGATTCAATCTTCTAATCTGTTTCTTTTGATCAGAGAATTGAGACCATTCACATCAATGGTTATAACTGATAATGTATTGACTTATCTTTGTCATATTAGATTTCCTGTTGTTCGTTTCTTTTATTGCACTTCTGTTTTTTTTTTTTTTTTTTGCGGCACCAGGGATTGAACTCACAACCTCGCGCCTGCCAGGGCAGGCGCTTAAGGCACTGAGCCAAACTCCCGGCCCTGGTTTTTTGAGGCAGGGTCGCACTATGTAGCTCAGGCCGGCCTTGCACTCGCGTTGTAGCCCAAGCCGGCCTTGAACTCACAACGCTCCACCTACCTCAGCCTCCCGAGTGCTGGGATTAAAGGTGTGCGCCACCACGCCCGGCTTGCACTTCTGTTTAATTGCTTGCTTTACTTGGTGAATTATTTTATTGGGATTATTGGAATTAGTGTCTTGTCTCTTTCCAGAATATCCTTCAGAAATTTTCAGAATGCTGGTTTGGTGCTCATGAATTTCTACAGCTGTTATCATATTCTTATTTCTCCATCAAGTTGGAAGTACAATTTTTCAGGGTACAACAATCTGGGTTGAAAATTGTTTTCTTTTAGGGCTTGAAATACTTCACTCCAGGTGCTTCTTGACTTAATGGTGTGTGCTGAGAAGTCTGTTGTGATTCTAATGAGTTTTTCTTTGTAGGTGTTTTTTTTTTTCCTTTTCTCTAACAGCTTTTAACATTCTGTTCTTTGCCCAGGATGGCAGCATATGCCTGTAATCCCAGAATTTGAGAGGTTGAAGCAGGAGGATGGCCACAAGTTCAAGACCAGCCTGGGCTATATAACAAGATCTTGACTCAAAACAACAACAACAACAACAAACCAAAACAAACACCATTTTTTTCTTGTGTTGAATTTCTGGAATCTTGACTATCATATGCCTTTGTGTGTTTTTTTTTCTGATTATAGCTAATTGGATATCCATTTGCATAATTTATGTCGAATTCATTTCCCATGGTTGGGAAGTTTTCCACTATTATTTCTGTGAACAGGTATTCTTTTTAATGTCCTTTGTGTTATCATCTGATTTTTCATTGATTCTAATTTATTTTATATTATTCCTCTTTGCATTGTCTATCAGCTGTTGGATTGATTTTTCATGTTCCCTTGCTATTTTTAAGGATGATCACAGTCTTTTCTTGTAGATCTGATATTCTGTCTTCGTATTGGCTGATTCTGTTGTGTATTCTTTTGATAGACTTTTTAATCTCCTGTGTATCTGTATATATTTTATAGCATCCAGTTCTGTTTTTTTTTTTTTTTGTGGGTACCAGGAATCGAACTCAGGACCTCATGCTTGCCAGGCAGGTGTTGCACCACTGAGGTATATCCCCAGCCCTCATTTCTTTTTTATATTGGCCATTCATGGTTTCTGTAAGCGCCTCTATTTTTTTGTAATCCACATCTACTCTAGATTCACTGATCATTTTCTTCATTGTGGTCCTCAACTCTTTAGCTACCTATATGATTACTTCTGATTTGTTTTCATTTATGAATTTATTCATCTGTTTTGTTACTTCTGCTGTTACCATGTTATAGTTTATGTCTAGATATTCTCACAAAGTTTCATGCAGTCATGGAGGAGGGCAGGTTTTTTTTTTGTTTTTTTGTTTGTTTTTGTGGCACCGGGAATCGAGCTCACAACCTTGCGCCTGCCTGACAGGCGCTTAAGTCACTGAACCAAACTCCCAGCCCTGGTTTTTTGAGGCAGGGTCGCACTGTGTAGCTCAGGCCGGCCTTGTGCTTGTGTGGTAGCCCAAGCCGGCCTCGAACTCACAACGCTCCTCCTACCTCAGCCTCCTGAGTGCTGGGATTAAAGGCGTGCACCACCACGCCCGGCTGAGGGCAGGGTTTTGAAAGTAGGCTGAATCTAGTTTATGACTGATTCATGGTCCAATGCTGGGATTTAGGGTGTGAGTGCACAGTCACCCTAGAGCAGGTAGGCTCCATTCAGTGTAAGGAACAGAAAGTTTTGTCTCATTTGCTTGTTGCTTTTGCTGTCTTCCCCCACCATGAACTGTTGCCCCTCTGCCATGTGCCACCCTGCCTTAGAGTCAGGCAATTATGGAGTGAAACCTCTACAAACTGTGAGCTAAGTAAACCTCTCTTTTTTCAACTTTGAGTGTCAGGTACTTTGTCTCATTAATGAGAGAAAAATAACCAAGATAGAATTTGGTACCAGAGAAGTGGCATCATTGCTATACCTGACCATGTGGTTCAGGAGCCATAGCATGTGGGAAGAGTTTGGAATGATTTGGAGACAGTGACTGTACAAGTAAAGTGGGAACATCTGAGGCTGTATTGTATGGGAGATTCTGGTCAGAGCTCAGAAGACCAGAAGGCTGATAGAAATCCTGTCAGTAAAGCTGGGCTCCAGAGGTTTCTGCTGGTAAGGACTGCATTGCCTGTTGGACTTCAGATGATGAGTGTTATGGTTTGGCAAAAAGTTTTGTCTGCATTTTGCTCATGTCCAGAGACTTTGCCTGAGACTAAGATTAAGGGTAGTGGATTAATGAACCTGGCAGAAGAAATTTCAAGGCAGTCTAATGTTGAAGTGATGGCATGGCTACTGTTGGAAGCTTTTAGCTAGACTTATGTTGAGAGCAAAGAGGCCAACAGAATGATTTTAAATGTGAGTTTGACCAGAAGCTCCAGTAAAGCTCTGAACTGCAAAGACAGAGAAGAGGAGATCTTGATTTCTGGGAAGGACTAGGAGAATAGAAAAGATAGTCTGAGAGCATCACAAAAAGCAACTGGACTCCACCCTTTGGAGACTCAAAATTGTAAAAGGGAAAGACTTTGCTTGGAGAAGAAAGTCCCATATTAACCAAGACTAGAATTGTTTTCTCTCTGTCCAATAACAAATTGTCTTGTAGGGTTCAATCTGCTCAAAATAATGTAAGTCATTTTTTTAATCACCTGTATAGACTACTTAGCAGAAATTCTGTGTCTCGCCCCAATAACTTTCTCTGCTTTTTGTTAAATTGATTTGCTCTAAAATATTACAACAAATAATTAAAGATTAAAAAAATAGAGAGGGTGAGGGAGAGGGAGAGAGAACCCCAGAACATCATGTTCCAGAATGGCAGTAGCTTACAGAATTTGTTCTTCAGAATTAGACTCAGTGGGCTCAGGGATCCATGTACTCAACCCTTACAGTTAAGAGAGAGGAAGGGCTGGCTATTGCTCCTGCTGGTGGCAGACCATGGGATCATTCACATAGCACTGGTTTTAGGTACATGCAGAATGGAAGAGTTGTGGGGTTAGGAAGACTTCCATCGAGATTTCAGAAGGCCTGGGAGGCCAGGCAGTGTGCCCCAGAAAGGACAGTGTGTAAAGCTGTGCATGTGAATCCAAAGGTGCAGTGGAGACCCCAGAAATTTGCAGAAGCCAGGAACGTGGATCATCTGTGGAAAACTGCAATGAGTGAGCAGAGTGGACCCAAGAGAGAAACCGTGAGAGCTACAATCACTAGAAGTGTCATAGGGGCAGAGCCGGCCAAGTCCTTTGCAATTCACAGCTTGCCACAGATTGCCTCAGATGCTGCACAAGGAACTATAGGCCTGTTATAGGTCTATAGCAGTTTGCCCTGTTAGATTTTAGACTTGCTTTGGTCTCATTCCTTTGTATACTCATTTGTAACTTTTGAAATGGAAATGTCTACCTCGTGCCATTGAATGCTGGAAATGTTTAACTTTCATGTATACAAGGGGTCACAGTTAAGACTTTGTCTTACATTTTAGAGGAGCTGGGACTTGAACTTTTCAATAATGCTGAAATTGTCAGGACTTCAATAACCCTTAGAGATGTACTAAATCCATTTTGTGTAAATGGATGTACCTAAGACTTTGTGGGGCCAGGGGTGGAATGTTAAGGCTTGTGTCTAGATGTCCCCCCCGCCTGCACAGTCATGGGGGGCAGGCTTTTCAGTGGTTGTATCTAGCATTTGTGATTGATTCATGGTCCAATGCTGGGATTGAGGGAATAAGTGCTACATTCACCCTAGAGTGGATAGCCTTCATATACTATAAAGAACAGAAAGAAGGCTGGGAATTTAGCTCAGTGGCACAGCACCTGCCTGGCAAGCATGAGGTCCTGAGTTTGAGTCCTCGTACCAAAACAAAACAGAAAGTCTTGTCTTTTGCTTGTTGCTGTCTTCCTCCCCCATGAATGGCTGCCCCTCAGTCATGTGCCACCCTGCCTTAGAGCCAGCTGATTATGAAGTGAAACTGCTACAAACTGTGAGCTAAATAAATCTTTCCTCCTTTAACTTTGGGTGTTAGGTATTTTGTTTCAGCAACAGGAGAAAAGAAACTAAGACATACCATTTCATAAAATTCAGATGGGAGGCTTTTTATTTCTTCCACCTCAGTGCCCTGTGGGCTTGCTTTGGGCCAATTAGATCTCTTAGATTGCATCTTGTGTTTTCTTGTTTTCTATTTTTATTTTTGTTTGTTTTCTGCATTGAGTCTTGTAAGTCACTTAAGGTAGAGAGTTTTATTACTAACCAAGACCACTTTAGGTAATGACTACTTTTCAGCACTGTCTTCTAGGTGTACCTGGCTTTTGGGCTTTGAGTTTGTCTCAGGATCCTACTCTTCTAATTAGGGATGAGAAGTTGCAGACTGACCCAGCACCCAGTTCTTTGGTACTGGGTGGCAGTATTGTCCATTGTCCCCAGCAATCCAGATATTGACATACAAGAAAGATCAACTGATCACAACAGCTATGTCACCTTAGCTAATACAATCAACAGTGACTATAGCATCAAACACAGACTGGAAAGTGACAAACTGTAATAACCAGTACTCTTGTCACCTTTAACCATAGGTAGATTTATAGTTATATTACAAAATCTAAGTCTAGCTGGGTGTGGTGGCACACACCTGTAATCTCAGCACTTGGGAGGCTGAGGCAGGAGGATCGTTGTGAATTCGAGACTAACCTGGGCTACAAAGTGAGCTCAAGGCTAACCTGAACTGCATAGTGAGACCCTGTCCCAAAAAGCCAAAAAAATCTAAGTCTAAAAATTATATACAGTAAATATCTCAATAGAGCAATTTACCCCTTTTTATTATAAAGCAGTACTCAGCCATGTAATATATAATTTACCTATTGATTCATAAAGTAAGTGGTATAGGTATGAAAGTATGAAGAAAAAAGAGCAAAATAAATAATGAATTTAAAAAGTGGTGGTAGATATTAAGACTGTGGTAAGATTGATGTAGGAGGTCCAGCTAAGGAGTAAAGGGAAATTACTGGTATTAGATAACAGAAACACAGATGACCACCTAGGAGGTTAAACAGGGAATAGAGATAAAAAATAGAGGAAAAGAAGCAAAAATACTAAGGGAAAAGAAGGAGGGAGAGAGTCAAAGTGGGGCCTACCCAAACACAGAAAAAAAAAATTTTTTTTTTTTTGGTACCAGGGATTGAACTCACAATCTCACATTTGTCAGGCAGGCAATTGTGCCACTGAGCTATATCCCCAGCCTATTCAAACATACAAATTGAAGTAATATTAAAATGGCAGGGCAAAGGCCAGACATGGTGGCGCACGTCTTTAATCCCAGCACTCGGGAGGCTGAGGTAGGAGGAATGTTGTGAGTTCAAGGCCGGCGTGGGCTACAACGTGAGCGCAAGGCTGGCCTGAGCTACATAGTGCAACCCTGCCTCAAAAAAATGGGGCTGGGAGTTTGGCTCAGTGGCTTAAGCGCCTGCCCTGGCAGGTGCGAGGTTGTGAGTTCAATCCCCGGTGCTGCAAAAAATAAATAAATAAAATAAAATGGCGGGACAAGAAAATCAAATCTGTGGAGAGAGAATCTGTGGGTTCTCTGACCTGACTCAGCCCCATGGATGCTCAGAGGTGAAACAAACGTGCCCAGGACTAACTCGGGTAGACTTCTACAAGGCCAGTGTGGTGCAGAGCACGCAGCAGTGTCTCACAGGTGTCCAGAATACCCTATCGAACAGGCAGAGCCAGGCAGAGGGCTGGCCTGTTGTGTTAGGCAGAGACTGTCTGGGGCTCTGGCTGAACGCAGAGTGGACTCTGCTGTACCCAGGCTGCTTGGAACACCTCATGTAAACCTCGGTTGCCCAGGGACTGGGGTTAGGTGTCAGACAGATTCTGGTGGGGCTAGGACTGGAGCAGGTTGGTGAATGCTCAGTGTAGCCTCAAGGGAGCCTGTGGTGCCAAGTATGGACTCAGACCAGACCAGTGTTAGGTGTGTGCCAAATGGAAGTCCCAGTTTGCAGGCTCTCAGTAATGACTCAGGAGTGCTCAAGATCCCGTATTGAAGACTCCTGACACAATCAGTGGTTACCCGTCTAGCTGCTGAGTCTGAGACTAACAGGCAAGCTGCGGGAAGGAGCAGCTCCCTGGTCACTCACTCCTGCTGTGTGCTATGAAACACATTGCCAGGCTACAATATTCTCTGTTTGGAGAGCAGACAGTGAGACAAGGGGCTTAACACCCCAAGTGTATCCTGTGTGGCTTGACTTCACCACACTGCTTGGATTCTGCTGGCTACTTGGGAACTTCTTGGAATGGCTGGTCCAGTGTTGGGCTTGGGCTGAGTCCGTGTGCAGCCCTGTTGAACTGTTTTGCCTCCTTTAAATTTCTAAATGTATTTTTCTTTTCTTTTCTTTTTTTCTTTTCAAGACAGGGTCTCATTATGCAGTTCAGGCTGGTCTTGAGCTCATTTTGTAGCTCAGACTGGTCTCAAACTTGCAATAATCCTCCTGCCTCAGCCTCCAAAGTGCTGGGAATACAGATGCCACCACACCCAACTTCTAAGCATGTATCTTGTTTGAGCTGTAAGTCTCTTCTTTCAAATGGATTTTTTGGATCAGAATGTACGTCCCTCCCATTCTTTCAGTTACCTGTTTCCAGTCAATCTTGAGTCTCTCTGACATGACTCTGTCTCTATTATCATGTTGCTACCTAGGTGTTATGGTTTATACAGTGTGTCAACTTGAGAAGTCTAGAAGCTTAAGTAACTCAGCAGCTCTACCTCCTGGAGTATAGAGTATAAGCAGTTACCTGATCATTGTGTCAATCTGAGAAGGTCAGAAGTTTAACTCAGAGACTCAGCAGGGAGCCAGGGGTCTTACTTTGTAAATATCCTCATCCTGTGCAAAGGGAGGCAAGGATATTTGTGAAGCTACACCCACCCTGGAGGGAGGGGGTGACCTCTGTACAATATAAGGTAGGAGAAGAGGATTGCTCTTGCGCTCCTTTTACTCTGACTGCTTTTGCTCGGCTGCTGCCTTGAAGTGTTGCTTCAGTGCCATGCCACCCTGCCTTGGAACCAGCTGATTATGGACTGAAACCTCCAAGAACTGTAAGCTAAACAAACCTTTCCTTCCCTAATTTTGGGCATCAGGTATTTTATCTTGGCAATGAGTGAAAAGTAACCAAGACACCAGGCAAATATATTTAAGAATTGACTCTTGAAAATGCAGAGGGGTTAGCTAAATAATGCTACATCTACAATGGATTTTTAGTTTAGTTTAGTTTAGTTTTGTTTTGTTTTGTTTTTGAGACAGGCTGTCATGCTGTAGTCCAGGGTGAGCTTGAGCTCATGGCAATCCTCCTGTGTCAGCCTTCCAAGTGCTGGGACTACAGGTGTGTGCCACCATGCCCAGCTTGGATGATTAAAATCACTCCAGAAGGAAATAACAAGTATGTGGGTAATCATTTGGATAAATGAGACAATGAACACTTATTCTTAGTTATAAACTTCTCCCAAGAAACAGATGCTCTCTCACCATTTGAGAGAAATAAAAATTCACTCTGAGAGAAAACTGAAGATTTTAAGACAAATTTAAGTGGTGAGGCCAAGCAGTGGCAAAGCTGGCAGGTGTATGGGGGAGAGGTTCCAGTATGTCACACTTCTTCAGGCCATAGTTTCCTAATTTAATGAAGGGACTGCCGTATGCTTAGACAACATAGAAACTCTGATGAGCTAGCAGATCAGTGTAAGATGTTTCTTTAGGTTCAATCTCCAGGAACACACACGCATGCACGAACACACACACACACACACACACACATACACACATACTTCTTCCATGACTGCCAGTCTGTCTTTGACTGTCTTTGCCAAGGTTACCTGTAATTTCTGATAAAAAGTTATCTAGGGCTGTGTGTGGTGGTACACGCCTGTAATCCCAGCACTTGGGAGGCTGAGGCAGGAAGACTGCTTTGAGTTCAAGGCCAGCCTGGGCTACAAAGTGAGTTCAAGGCTAGCTTGAACTGCACAGTGAGACCCTGTCTCAAAAAGACACAACAACAACTACAACCAAAACCATTCAGTCCTCTGACTATGCATCTGGCCTCAATGCCTATGAGCTATATTCTGCAGATTATTATTATTATTGTTATTATTGGTACAAGGAATCAAACTCATGACCTCACAGTTGCCAGGCAGGCACACGGCTGAGCTAAACCCCCGACTCTACTTTTGTTTTTTTAAGACAGGGTCTCCTTATGTGGTTTATGCTGGCTTTGAACTCACTATGGGAGATCTTCCAGCCTCAGCCTTCCCAGAGCTGGGATTATAGGCACATGCCACCATGCCTGGCTGTATTATGTGAATTTGTTACCCTGTCTTAACTAGAGCCAACTGAGCAGCTGGGTCCCCCTAACAGCTATCACCCCAGGACTGCTGTGTGGTTTGACCTGGGGACTGGGGAGGCTTCTCTCCGGATGGTGAGGTGGGTACTGAGTGCCCCCATGTAGGTAAAGCTCCTTCCACACTGTCTGCAGGAGAATGGCCTCTCTGCACTGAGCTGCTGCAGATGGGTCATCAGACTCCTTTTTTGGAGGAAGCCTTTGCAACACTTGGGGCCCCAGAAGGGTTCTTCCCACTATGAGTGTGCAGGTGGACCTTCAGGCTGCCCCGGATGCAGTAGCTCTTGTCACACTCTGGACACCGGAAAGGCTTCTCTCCACTGTGGACCTGGGAGTGCTCCCTAAGCCGGTACTGCTGGGTGAAGCTTTTGCCACATTTACTGCAGTAAAAGGGCTTTGCCACTGTACTGGAGCAGGTGATTCCTCAGATACCCCCTGAGCCAGAACCGACAGTTGCACTGGGGACACTGGTAGGGGTTTTCCTGCTGTGGACTTGTAGGTACTCAGGGAGCTGTGACCACTGAGCATAGTTCTTACCACACTCACTGCACCTAAAAGGCTTCTGGCCTGCATGCACTGGTGGGAATTCAAGGAGGCCTTTTGGGAGAAGCTCTTGTTGCACTCAGGACAGCGGAACGGGTGTGCCCTGCTGTGAAGCCATGTGTGACCCAGGAGATGCGAGTGGCAGTGGAAACTCTGGCCTCTCGTGGCACAGAAGGGCTTTTTGTGACGTGGATCTTGAGGTGCTCCATGAGCCTAGACCACTGAGGAAAGGTCTTTGTGCACTGGCTACAGGGGAACTTCTTTTCCCTGGTGTGAATGCTGGCACAGCACACCAGCTTGGAGGGCTGGGTGAACCTCTTGCTGCACTGCCCACAGAATGACTTCTCGCTGTGCAGGCGCTGGTGGGCCCTCATGGCGTTCTTCCAGAAGCAGCTCTGGCTGCACTCGGGGCACAGGAAGGGCTGCTTTGCCCCGTGCTGGGATTGGTGGGCTGTGAGGCTTCCGTGTAGGTGGAAGCTGTTGTTACACTCCAGACAAGAAAAGGGCTTCTCCTCTGTGTGACCCCTGCCATGCTCCATGAGCTTGGTCTCATAGATGAATTTCCTCCCACACTCGTCACAGGCAAATGGCTTCTCCCCACTGTGTGTCCTCTGGTGGGTCTTCAGGGGAGCCCTCCTGATAAAGTGCCAGCCACATTCCGAACAGCAGAAGAGATTTTCCCATTGTGCTGGCAAAGGTACTCAGTGAACTTCCACTGCAGTAGTCACGCATCCTTTTCTGAAGGCTATCATCCTTCAGATTACTCACCCTTGTCATCTCTGCATTACAGCTGCTCCTCAGGGACACATACCACCCCCTTCCTTTCCTACTCACCAGTTTCATGGACAACCCCTGGTCAGGACTGGAAGGTAGATTTCACACACCTACCTTGCCACAAAACTCTTAAATATCTTCTTACTTTTGTCTGTACTTTTTCGGGATGGATACAAGCTTTTCAGGGAAACTGCTGATATAGTTACTAAAGTCTTGTTACAAGAAATTATTCCTAGGTTTCGTGTACCTCAGAGTACCCTGTCAGATAATGGTCCAGCCTTTATTTCTCAAATCACTCAACAGGTATCCTCAAGGTTACACATCACCTGGCACCTACACATTCCATACCATCCACAATCCTCAGGAAAAATAAAAAAAGGCAAATGGTCTCATAAAAACACACCTCACAAAATTCATTTTAGAGCTACACCAACCTTGGCCTCAATTTCTTTCCCTAGCCTTAGCCAAGCTCAGAGCACTTCCCCGAACTCCTACTTTTCTAAGCCCTTTTGAATTCATGTATGGCCAACCATTCCTACTCCACAATCTTCCTGCCTCCCAAAGTCTCCCTCCTCTTGCTGTCTACATCCCAATTCTCTCCTTCCTCTGACACTTGTTACGACAACATGCTGATCTCTGTCTTCCCCAACCCTCTGATGGGACCAAACCAGATCCTCCCATATCCCCAGGAGATCTAATTTATCTTAAATCTTCTAAATCCACAGGACTGCAACCAAATCAGAGTAGCCCCTACCTGGTCTTCCTCACAACTCCAACGGCAGTAAAGGTCGCTGAAATGCCATCCTGGTTCCACATCACTCAAACTAAGCAGTGCCCTCCCAACCCTTTAACTCCCCTGACTCTAAACATCCTGAGTAGTCATCACATCTATCTCCCACCTGTCTCCATCTCACCAAGGACCCACAGCCACAACCTTCAGACAAAGTCATGTTTTGTTACCCTATTTGGTTCCTGACCCCTTACATTCTATTAGTTTTTTTTTTTTTTTCACCGTAGGATTCTGGGCAGTCTTTCCTAAAGACTTTCACATTATATGTAAGATTACTCTCATACTGTTCTACCTAACACCTATCTTAGTTCTCTCCACCCTCAGCTGTGTAGTTAAACATGAGACCCCTCTGGGTCTGGGTTCTCGTCTCACCTATAGCGACACAGCCACAGCCCTTCCCACCCCTAGTCTATAATTTCCCAAATGTGATTCAGCTGTCAGGCCTTACGTTTCTCATGCTTCCCATTCTCTCCAGCTCAACCCCTGGACCAAGGACAAGTCCTACCTACACTTTTACTGTTACTCTTTCAGATGGGGGTATAATGGCCTTCTGTAGCTTCACCTCTCCCCCACCCCCACACCAACTCTATGCTCACTTTTCAGATTCTTCCTCACCATGGTCCTGATGGAACAACACATTCAGATTATGGGCACCTTTCCTTCTATCTTCCCTGGGTCCTTTAATTATGATAGTGACCTGCCTCCTCATAGCACCTTGTCTTTTTATTTCTCCAATCTAGGATGCAAACATTCACCAACGACAAACTCCTTGTCCTGACTGAAACACCTGGTTCCAGCTTCGACGTGGGCATCAACAGTCATCCCATCAAACCCCCCTAAACCCCAACACGATGCCCCTGTCCAGCAGGAAAGAGAGAGATTTGACATCCTTTCCTAACAAAACAAAGATGGGAATGAAAGGTTCTTGCCCTAGTATAAATTACTGTACAATTATGGCAATGGTCTAATATGGCAGAAGGCCAAAGTGGAAATGCTTACCCTCACGATCACTTCCTCCTTCTTCCTCTTTGGCCCTAATTGCAACTTTCTTTCCCGTTTGCACACTAGGAAAATTCCAATCAGTTCCTCACACGTCATCAGTGCCCGCCCCATGCATCACTTCCGATCAGATGTCTCTGCTTCTCTGTATCTGGTTGAAGGAGAAAGTCAAACCCCCATGGGTTGTGGGCTCCTTTCTGTGTCCTCAATAAATGGCTATTTTCTCTTCCCTTTTGCTTTTCTACTGAGCTGGAAAACTCTAACAAAGCTGACTTTGCATTAGTTTCTCCCTCTACCTAGAATTTTCTCTTCTCCATTTCACATAGCTGACTCATCATTCCTATCTCAGAATGTTCTAAAACCTTCAGCTAGAATGAATCTCTCAGGCTAGACTGAGATCACTTATTCAGTTGATCCCAGTAGAAATGATTTTCATGATACAAGCACAAGGTACAAAGGCCGGAGAAGCGGCAAGGCAGAATTTCCCTGCACTCCTCTTTAAGTGACTCCATACATAACCCCTGGGAGACAGATACCTAGGTGTCACATCCACGGCTCTCTTCTCTTTCTTTCTTCTGTGTCCACACTGTGCACTGTGTTGAGTCCTAGCTTATCCTAACTTAACAACTGTGGTGCCTTCTCCTGTGAGCCATAGATGTTGTGAAGACATAATTCTGGCAACATAATAGGGATATAAAAAGAACACACTTAGATTACTTAGAATTCTAACTGTGGGAGAAATGGAGGAGGGCATGGGTGGGAGATAACAAACTTAGAGTATTAAGATACTGAAGATACAGATACCACTGGGTAAAATAGAACTATATGCCCAGGACATTGGAGGAAGGAAAAGAAATATCGTAAGTCAAAATTGGGCAGTGTCATTGTCAACTAGCCAACAGCACACATAGGGAAGGGAATCTTATTAGCATTACTTTGATTCCCAAGAAAGCAATTCATTAGAAGCCTATCTTACCCAGAAAATCAAGAGCCTCAGAATTGGCCTTCATCACTTGTGTATAGAATTCCTTCTGCCACATTTCAGGATTTCCCACTCTTGCTCCAAAAAACATAAGGGCACATTATCAAATGTAATAGTTACCTGGAATCACAGATACAGTAGTACATAATACATTTTCACTTTATGGTTACTTTGTTTTTGCAATACTCATGACTATTAAAAGGCAGGAAG
Organism: Dasyprocta punctata; assembly: GCA_004363535.1. Lineage (NCBI taxonomy): Eukaryota > Metazoa > Chordata > Mammalia > Rodentia > Dasyproctidae > Dasyprocta > Dasyprocta punctata. The sequence continues at coordinate 21,135 of RJWM01030133.1, forward strand.
AAAACATATCAACTATCTGTGCATGGTGCTTGCTCTACAGTGAACAATGAAGGAGTTACACATGTGAATGAATGCATAGCAGGTCTCTGAGTATACAGCTCATCTAAAGAGGATCTTGTTCTTATCAGCAACCAATAGTTGTTATGCAAGACCAGGCCCAGGGTTGCTGGATGTGTCAATGTTTTTACATTCTTTTATATTCCGAAATAATTACAGATTCACGGGAAGTTGCAAAGATAGTACAGGAAGGTTCCCATGTACCCCTCATCAAGTTCCCCCCAAAAGTCCTATTGTGCATTATTAAACTTGGGAAATTGGCATTAGTACAATGTTTTTTTAAAAATTAGTATTTCATTTTTTATTGCTGTGTAGTGTGCTGTGGTACACAGACACCAGACTGACTAATTACCCATCTACTGAAAGACATTTCCAGAGTTTGGCTATTACCAAAAAAAGCTAGTATAAACAACCATGTTCAAAAAGATGAGTGGGCACACACTTTCATTTTTCTGGATGACAACCCAAAAACTAACAATTTGTGTTGTGCAGTGGGTATAAGTTTAAGTTTGTTCTCTTTTTTTTTTAATGTTTTGCAGGGTGGGTGGGCGTCAAACCCAGGGCATCAGACTTGAGGCAAAGACTGTACCACTGAGCAACATCCCCAGTCCACCTGTTTTTTGAGACAGGGTCTCGCTTTGCAGTCCAGGTTGGTCTTGAATTCACTATGTAACCCAGGCCGACCTTTAACTCCTGCCTCACCTTCCTAAGTGCTGGGACTGACTACAGGTGTGTGCCACCACACCCAGCAAAATATGTTTGGTTTTTAAGGAAACTGCTAAACCATTTTCTGGACTGCCCAAACCATTTTCCTTCTATCAATAATGGTGGAGAGATCCACTTTCTCAGCATTCTCACTATCATCTGGTCATGTAACTTCTATTTTAAATGTGGTAGTTACGCCTCCTTTGCAGCTTTCCTTTCCCCAGCTTCTCATCTGCGCATTCATCAGTGTTTCTCTGAGGCAGCCTAACAGTAGCTGCGCCTGCCACAGCCTCATGGCGACACCAGATCCCAGAGGGTCACCTGAGGTGAGGGACCACAGGCCGAGGCCCTGCACTGCTCCAACCCGTCTGCACCCCGATTTATTTCCACAACAGCGCGCGCCCCAAGCCCACGCTTCTCCCGCCCGGCTGGAAGCTCAAACTGCACACCAAGGTCCCACCGCTTGTTCCGGTTCCGGATCCCTTGCAGCTGCGGCAGGGCTCAGCACAGCTGGACCAACAGCTTCCCACGATGCCCTTACCAAAGCCGACTAGGCCATGAAGCCCGCGCGGGAAGCGGTGTGGCCTCCTGCTACCCCAAAACCAGGCCGAGCAATGGGTGTTCCAAAACAGCGCTGCCCAGCCGCGGGGCATGCTGGGACAGGGTGGCCCGGGCTATGGCAGCTGCTCTGGCCCACAACGCCCCTTGCGGACTGGATGAACGGGAGTCCCGATTGTCTGATTGATGAATGCCCTGAGAAAAATAAAAAGCAGAAACAAATATAGTGTTTCATCAATGGCTGGGAAGTCAGTGTCTCCAGATGAGCCTCTTCTACTCCCAGAGCAGCCACTATTTATTCCGTGTATACAATGATAGGTGGATGCCATGACCCATGCGGCTCCTGAGGTTCTTGGGGTGAAGGACTGCCAGAGGATGAGAAAAATAAAGAAAGAGACAAAGCTGGGGTCTGGTGGAGCCCTTATCCTCCTGATGGGAGAAAAGGTACTGCTCAACCAATGCTGCACATTTATTTATATACTGGGAAGGATGACATCAATTTCAGCCCCTGTGCCTAGCAACCCAGGCCTGGATTGTTTAGGAGCCTCCTATTTTTCTGGGCTGTAGCAGCGTTTTCACGTGGTTGACCCAGGTGCTCTTTGTTACTTTGGTAAGTTCATGTGTGGGTCATTTTCCAGCTTGAATGGCTCCCAACAGGTGGGGCTATCAAAGGATTCCAATTCATTCGAAGACTCCAACTCCAGAGATCATAATCTTACGTTTAGAAGTATCTTGATCCAGAGAATCCTGTGATGACTTAAGAAGGTGTATACTCCCAGCACTGGGGAGGCTGAGGTAGGTGGAGCATTGTGAGTTTGAGGCTAGCTTGGGCTAAAACGCTAGCGCAAGGCCAGCCTGAGCTACATAGTGTGACCCTGTCTCAAAAAAACCAGCGCCAGGAGTTTGGCTCAGTGGCTTAAGCCCCTGCCTGGCAAATGTGAAGTTGTGAGTTTGATCCCCGCTGCCGCAAAAAAGAAAAAAAAAAAAAAGAAGGCATAGATTATCTTATGATTAGAAGAGTCAATAGGAAATCTTAGAGGGGAGTTACCAATAATCCTAATCCTAGCCGGGCGTGGTGGCGCACGCCTTTAATCCCAGCACTCGGGAGGCTGAGGTAGGTGGAGCGTTGTGAGTTCGAGGCCGGCTTGGGCTACAACGCGAGCGCAAGGCCGGCCTGAGCTACGTAGTGCGACCCTGCCTCAAAAAACCAGGGCTGGGAGTTTGGTTCAGTGCCTTAAGCGCCTGTCCTGGCAGGCGCGAGGT
>RJWM01030134.1:0-23719 GCA_004363535.1 Dasyprocta punctata
GATCATTTCTGGCTTCATTTGTGTTGAGGCTTCACTGTCAATCTTTGTGATGTTGCTTTTGTTTGTTCATTTATTTGTGTTTTGAGACAAGTTTTCACCAAGTAGTCCAACCTAGCCTGAAACTCACTGTGTAGCACATGCTGATCTCTAATTCATAGGATCCTCCTGCCTCAGCCTCCTGAGTATTGGAATTACAGATATGCACCACCATGACCAGATTCACTGTCACTCTTATCTTCACGGTGTAACCAATTGTCAAATGTGACATTTGGGATACTTTTAGAAACAGGTGCAACAAGCCTTTTCTCAACATCATATGGTTTATTACTGCACAAAGAGAGACCTAGTGGCTGGGTTCCAGGAGAAGTTTCTAACTTCACGGTGTAAAACATCTTCGTATCTACCAGGCCATATATTTTTTATACCGTATTTGGAACATTTATTTCTCATAGATTGCTGAAAACTTCAACAACCACAAAATGAAGCAAGTTGTTTGTCAGTTGCCATGCATTCAGACAGTGTATAAATTGCTTGACAGTTCGAAATAAAACTTTCAAAAAATGAGTGAATAGAAGTCAAATTGCTGGATCTTCTTCCTTTTATGGGGGGGGCTTTTGGTCATCAAAATGCAGGAAATTTTGAAGGAAACCAAACCTTTTGAGTGTTGTTATTGTTCTAAAAACCTTACTGCCTCACCTACCACTTCTCCATGAATCCTTTGGATTCAGACAATTAGAATGATAAAGTCCTGCTAGGAAAGCTTTTAGTTCAGATAGTGAGGAGTCATATAACTGTATTTTTGAGTATTACTATCAATGCATACAAAACATTTTACCTGCTTTTCGTTGTTAGTGCTTTCAAAACATCTTGCAGCGTATCGTCCACTACAAACAAATTCTAACATGGAATTGCAGTGTTGGCTTTCCATCCAATAGGCTGCACTCCTAGCAAGAACCTAATAATGTTTTCCAACCAAGTTCTAATGTTGGGTCACTCAGGTGTACGTGACCATTTTGTCGCATTTCAACTAGTCAAATATTTATTTGTGTTACTGTTTTCTTTCTCTTCTGAATCAGGGTCTTCATTCTGTACTTCTCGTCTGTCACTTCTTGGGAACTTCTTTGGCTTCCTTGATCTGAGTCACCATCGGTTGCTGAGTCAACTGATGGTTCACTTTCAACCTCCTCCCCAAGTTGTCAAAGCGAATTTTCATGCGATATTGTACTAAATCGGGCTAACTCTACAAGAAATATCATGTAATTATAAGAAAACGTCATCAAAATTATAAATATGGAAAAATGTAACATGGTGCCCAACCTGGGTAAAACTTGCCCGTTTACACTTTGACACAAGTGCACACACCTCGTGTTTGTCGTCCCAAGTGGGTGAACACAAAGACTGCTTCCCGTATTCCCCCCTTGCAGCTACTGAGATGCACAGCTGGCTACATATTTTCATTAGAAAAATAAGGCTGGGGTGTGCTTTACCCACCATAATGCCCTTGGGTTTAAACCTGAAAGGTCATGTGTTCTAGAGATGAGTATTTTAGCAGTCATCGGCTGCTCCTGAGGGCAGAGATACTGTGCTACTCCAAGCCTTCACGTTTTGAGAGCTATTTTCCTCAGGCCAATCAATCTGAACACAGAGCTCCAACTACTAGCAAGCCGAGTCTTCACTCTTGATTTTGCTCGCATATGGTTTTGAAAGCCACCAGTTTTTGGGGTGCACAAGGCGAAGTCACCTCTCACCCTCTGAGGACGCAGCTGCACGGCCACTCTGACCACCTCCCTCTACGCAGCCAGCATTACCTGACTGTGTGTGGAGCACAGGACCCATACTACGCACTTAGACTCACCAGCTCTCTCGTTCTCGTGTTGTACCATCACGAAGCTCAGAGAGGCTAAAAATTTACTTAAGAAGACAAAGGTACCAATGAGCTGAGCTGAAGTCAAATGTAAATCTGTGCCTTGGAATCCACACCACTAAATTCCTCCATTTGGCTTCTGCTTACCTTGGCCTGATGAGTTATCTGATTCCTCCCCACCGACCGCAGCCAGGTTCTGGGCTCCTGGAGGTGACTCTGTCTTGTTCATCTTTAGAGATCACTGATCCACAGAAAACCCTCAGCACTGGCTGTGGGGATGAAAAAGTGAATGAGTGAGGAGCAACATCTTGTAATTGGAAGCGTGGGATCGCATTTTGGGAATCTGAAAAGTGAACACTTAGGCTGCTGTGATGGTCCTGCCTGTAGTCCCAGGAGTCAGAGAGGCTGAGACATGAAGATTACAAGCTCAAACCCAGTCTGGTTAACACAGTGATTTAGGCAGCCCCCGTCTCACAGTAAGACACAGGAAATGGGCTGGGGACGGAGATCCCGTGGAGGCCCTGGATCCAGTAGGAAACAGACAAAAAGAGATGCGTGAACATCTAGGAGCCCCAAACTCATTCTTGTGTCTTGGGTCCCAGCATGCTCCTATCACGCGCTCCACTTCATGTTTCTTACAAGTTCAGATAGCGCAGCAGCAAACAATAACCTTATATGCATTTCCTAATACACAGAAACAAGAATCCCTCTTACTCAGAGTCCTGGTTTGGTTTCCTCCACAAGCAGAACCTGAGATGAGCGTTTGGGTGCAAGTAGTTTTTGTGGAGGCTGCACCAGCATGCGCACCCACAGGACTGTGAGGCTGAGCTACGAGAGGCGAGCCAATGCAAATTGCATGGAAATGTATGTAAGTTATTACTGCTGCAAATGAGCAGTTAGGAGTCTCTTTTCCTGGAGAGCCTGTCTTACTTTCTCTGTGCTGGGATAAAATACAATTGGCATTACTAACTAAATTTGAAATGAGATAACAATTTCATTCTAAGTATATATCCTAGAGAAATTCATGAACCGACATACTAGGAAGAATATATAAACTTATCATTCACAGTAGTGCATTTTGGATTTTAATGTTTGTTTGCTCCTCTGATTATGAATCAAGTTAACATGGCTAGATATTCCTGTTGGCTGTCTTTTACCCACTCTGTAGCAGATCGTTTGGGTCTTTCTTAATTTATTCGTAGGACTTTGTATGTTCTGGTTATGTTTCAGAGACTGGTTGGCCATTAGTCAATCCCACTTTCCTTTCTCCTGGGCACACTGTTGGCCTATTTCCATCTCTCTCTGCACTTGAGTGAGGTTTTCTTGAAGAATGGAATCTGAAAGTGAGGCAATGATTTTTGGATCTGTCCAATAGAAGCTCCCCTGTAACCTGCTCCCCTTTCTCTTTCCTTGCTAGCCAAGTGCAGCAGGGTCTGTTGGGCCTGACATCCTGAATTACTGCATTAAGGGGTGCTGTCCCAAGCCCACAGACTGGAATTTACTTGATCAAGGATTTGCTTCCAAGTTGGTGAGATTTATCAGTCAGAGTAGGAGCCACATCCTCAAGAAGCATGGCGGGGGCAGGAGTGGTGGGGTGGCGGGCCTCAGGGAGAGGCTGTGTGGCTGTCCCTGGGGTTACATGGAGGGATGGCTGCATACACTGCATACTGAAGGCCACCTCACCACCCCTGCACACCTGTAGACCACTTGTAGACAGGACCTCCTGTAGAGCCGTCTGTACACTGGAGCTTTGAAAACCCTCAGTCCTAGGCCTTTCTCCCAGAAATTCTGACATAATAGGTCTGATCTTGGAGCCAGGCATTTGTGAGTTTTAATTAACATACATTAAGAATACCCATTAAAGTACTATATAAATACAGACTGTTCATGGAACTCCAACTCTTCTTTAAAATCTCTGTCTCCAGTGGTCCCCCTTCCTGTCCCAGGGCACTGGTAATATACTTTTCATCACAGTAATTTAGTTTTACCTTCTGTAGAATTTGATGTATGGAAGCAAGTGTATAAAACTTCCGTGTCTGGCTTCTTCCTATAGCAAATCAGTATCAGTCATTTATTAATTTTATTGGTGTGTTATATGCCCTTATCTAGCTATTTCATTATTTGTCTATCCATGTACTTGTTGATGCACGTTTGTGAATTTTGGGCTATTATTGGCAAAGCTGCCATGAACATTTGTATGTCTGTATATATACCGTTGCATGGGTTATACCTCCGGGTGAAGTGGTGGTACTGTGTAGAATCTGCTTAACTTTGAAAGAACTGCTAAATTGCTTTCCAAAGTAGTTAACAAGTTTACAGTTCCCACAAGCAAAATGTGGCTTTTTCATTTGCTTCGCATGCTTGCCTCTGTTAGTCTGTTAATTTCAGCCATTCAGTTAACCATGCAGTGGAATTTCATTGTCGTTTTGATTTTGGTTTTACTATAGTCAACTATAGATGTTGACTATATTTGTGTGCACTTATGTATCTTCAATCATTTGCTTATTTTTATTGAGTTGTTTGTTATTAAATTGCTAAAATTTTCAATAATTTGTCTCATGATGTTGCCCTGTTGGCCTGGAATTTACTTGCGATTCTCCTGCTTCAGCCTCCTGAATGGCTGGGATTGCTACTTCCATGCCACCATGCCCAATTTTATCCGATCTTCTGGATACATACTATTTTCAAATATATTATTGCTACTTTATCTTAGTCTGTACCTTGTCTTTTCTGTATTCCTAACAGTTTATGTTTTGGGTGAATTGTGGCCCCAAGTCCAAATATTGAAACTCTAACACCCAAATGAACTCAGACTGGCAGATCTGCTAAAAGCCATCAGAAGGTGGCTCTAATCCTGTCTGACTACAAAATAGGGAAATTTTTGCATAGACAGCATGGTTTGGAGGAGCTGTGTGCACAGAGAAAAGACTGAGAGAAAACTTACTAAGAAGGCATGCACTTGCTGACCAAAGAGAGACAGGATCAGGAGAATCCAACCAGACCCACGCCTTGACCTTGGCCTCCCAGCTCCAGAACTCTGAGAACGTAAACTTCTGTTGCTTAAACCCCAGTCTGTGATATTTCATTGCTTTGTCCTGAACCACCCAAGCCAGGGTCTTTCAGAGAGCATGTTTTTAATTTTGACGAAATACCTTTTATCAACCTCTTTTCTTTGAATGTGTATGCAGGTCTGCTTCTTGGCTCTCTGGTCTGTTCCACTGATCTACATTCAGATGTCTGTTTTCACAAATCCCACAGGTTATTCGAGTGCATAGCCAAGGTTTGCATTCCTTGGGATGTGTGGTCGCCAAGACATTTAGCTCTTCAATTCTGAAGGAGCTTTTCAACACATTACGACTCTATGAAGCAACACTGAAAAGACAGAAAGTAACGAAATTGGCGATCTTCAAGAATCTTAGAGTTACATCCCTTCCTTTGGCATGGGCAGCCATGCAGAATTCATAATTGGCGTGGATTTAAAGGGGTTCTCAAGAAGAGAAAAGCTGCCTTCCTGGGAAGCGTCTGTTAAATGGCATTAGCATGCATCCCTAGGAATCTATTAATTGAGCTCTGGCGATACAGGCTCAAATGAATATTACTGAGAAAGAGTTTGCCCATTTAATGTAAGAGGAGGAATGAAATGTGTCTCGGGCCGGCAGGAGACGAGCAGAGCTCAGCGCTCACCATGCAGCGCACTCGTTAACGGGTCCGATGTCCCCAGGGCCTGCGGCAGGGACCAAGGCGCTCCACGCTGGCTGGTTGAATGAACGTGCGAAGGGAACAGGGAAAATAGGTCTAGAAAACTGTAATAAAATGGAGCTTGTGAAGCTGCTGGTCAGTAACCCCTGTTCGTTAATTAATGGCAGAATCTTCAGAGTCAGGTAAATAGCAGCAGCCTTGGGAACGGTATTTACTTTCTGTTACCATTACTCCCTCCTCCTATGAATATTAAGATAGATAATACACACAGCATTGCTGTGAATGTTCAAATAAGCTAAGGATTAATTCCTGGGCCAAACATATAGCTCAGTGGCATGGTGCCTTCCTGGCAAGTGTGAGATCCTGAGTTCAGTTCCTGGTACCAAAATTATAATAATAATAATTCCTTTAGTGTCTCTTTATAGTTGCTAACTCCACTCTTTAAGGGTGAGGATTGTATCTTGTTCATGACGTTGTTTCAGAGCATAGAAAAATGCTTTACTCTACAAATATTTGATGAATGAGTGACAAGATACTTAGTGTTGTGCTTTGACTATAAGCCCAATGCTAAGAATAGTAGCTACATATATTTGCAATAGTAGAAACCATATTTAAGCACCCACTGTTACTTTGATTTTTATTTCAACCCAAGAAGGATGACATCATTACAGTTAGTTCATTTCACATGAGTGACAGCAACTATCTGTTATAAAACCAAATGGCCCAGTTAGGACCCATGCATTTGGTGTAGGTAGGATTCGTTATGGCCCGCCCCTTGGCAGGTGTCCATGGCTCCACAGGCTTCTGCTGTATCTTCTGCGATTTTCGTGCCAGCGTTTGGAGTGGTCAGTTATTGCCTCAAGCAACATTTCTTTCAATAGGATACAATTCCATGGATGGCTGAGCACTCATGAATGTTTCTGAAATAGAATTAGCTCTGCCTTTTGCTTGTCTCCATTACGAAAACTGTGTGAGACACTGAAGCTTCTTCTCTAATATACATACAGTATAGCTCTGGTTTCCACGGTCCTTAAAAAAATTTAGACAAAACAGTGCATTCCAGAAGATAATTAGAAAGTGGGCTACTTGAGATGAACAGCTGGGGGATTCCGTGGCCTCAGTGTTTGGACAGTCTTGACTCAGGCTTTATAATTATTTATTAACTTAAATATTTAGGTCAGAGGTAGAGTTGAGAGGGTTGCTAAATCTTCTTTACTTTTATCTGAAGGACCAAAAAAATTGTATGTGTGTGTGTGTGTGTGTGTTGTTTGACAAAGTCATACTAGCAATTTAGGAGAAACTGAAATACTACTGTTTCATTCATTTTTAAGAGTTGAATATGGGAGGATCCACAATCCTAAATGGGACATAAAGTGAAACTTCATTCCAGCAATCGGTGGTCTAGAATTTGCTCACCAAGTTAAATGTCCTGGGCAGTGGGCCTGAGTCACAGACTGAGTGGAGTTGAGTGGAGAAGATACAGTGTTGGCAGGGCAGGCTGGGATTTAAAGGCAGAAGGAAGAATTTAGTTAGCATCTCAGCCCATCCTCATGCCAGCCGCTCCCCTTCCCCTCATCCCCTCCCCTCAGCCTGTCTCTCTCAGATGGGTTCAACCCCAGAAATTCCTGCCTTTGTGCACAGCTTGGCTTTAGATATTGAAATCTTCCATTAAAGTACAAATGCGTTAAGTGAGGAACTAGATTTTTTGAAATCAGCAACTACTTTTTAATCACTGTACCACTGTAATTAAAAAAAAAAAGGAATAGGGTTTAAATTCAGAAAAGTCTGCATTCAGATCCTGATTTTGTGACTTTTTAAAGTAGGTAAATTATCTAGAGATTCACATTTTGTACTGACACAAATACTGAAAATGAGCTTTTCCCAGAGGAAGAAACTTAAATCCTCCCCGAGTGATCAAAGATTCTTTTGATTATTGTTTCCAACTGCTATTTAAACCTCATACTGTCGATCTAAAAAAAAAAAATCAGTCAGAGAGAGATTCACTGAAGAATGATGGTATTTATTTGAGAGCAGCAGAGCACAGCAATGGGAACAGCAAAGCAATGTACTAGCATCTGTGTGCTGTAGTCAACTACAGACACGCTCACAGGGCTGGAGGCAAGGGGATGCTGTTTAAGGGGAGGATTATGTTAAACATTCTGAAGCAATGTTTAACAATGATTAGTAACAAGAGTGGTATCAGGCCAAGGATGAACCAGGAAGTTGTATTTGCAGAAGTCCTTTGGCATAAACTTACGATTCTATGAGTCTTGGTACAAGATTGTGATTCTATGGGTCTTTTGCCACAGTTCCCATCAGACACGTATGCATCAGAGCCTGTTCTTTGCAACTTCTCAGTTTTATTTGTTTCACATTAGGGTTGACACAAGCAACTCCATTTTGATTCTGACAACTTCCACATTTCTTTCACAATATCAAATGTGATTCATGCTGTTCCAAAGCCTGGTCACGCCTCACAGGTGAACACAGGCTTTGCGAGTCTTGAGAAATTTAAAGCAAAATTGACTTTAGTCTCCTACGAAAGAATTTCCTTCATGAAATTCTAGTACTACACTTTGCCCTTGACTTTGTAGAAGATTACTGCACACTAAAGTGAGCTGTTAGACTGGGTTGGGAAAATACCGTCTTATGTCATTTCGGCGTCTCATAAGAAGAATCCATACATATTTTTTAAATGCCTTTCAGAATATAGCACAAGAAATACTGTTTCTCCTAAGGAACTAGCATGGTTACTTTTTCCTGATGTTGAAAAATTTGTAACTTGCTTTCTGTCTGGTTGTTAAGGACCTTTGAGACCAAGTCAAAAGTCATGTCTTCTAATTGCATAGCCCTGGGTAATCAAAACATTTGTGCTCTTCTTCATTTTTTCTTAATATTTCTCCTCTTGTTTTTATTTTTTATCTCATTCTAACTCTTTGTTTCTATTTTATAATTATTGCCTTTTATAAACTGCAGTTATAAACCACTCTGAATATTTTTATATTCAGAGGCAGGCAGCACTGTATAAATAATGAGTGTAGAAAGTAGATTGGGGAGGCTGTCAAAAAGTGTCACCAGCGACCTGTTGTGGTGTAACAGATGACTCCAGCCTGTGGTGACTTAGTAAAGCCACTGTGTTACCGTTCAGAAGTCGGGTCCTCGTTCGAGGGGCTCTGGAGGCAGCCAGAGGGGCCCTGGGGCAGTCACCTCCGTGTGTCCCACAGTTGTCAGGCTGGTGGGGCCGTGAGCCTCAGATGGGGTGGCTTCGTGTCCTCTCCAATCCTTCAGCCTCGTCTCCTTCACAGGTGGTCTCAGGGTAGCACAAGGAAACAGGTGACACTCGTGAAACACTTTTTTCAACTCTGCCTGTGTCATCTTTTCTAATGAACTTTTAAGCAAAGCAAAATACATAGCCAAAGTTGGATTTAAGGGTAGAAAGTAGATCCTACTTACTTATGGGAGAAATGGCCATGAAGCCACAGGGGCACAAAGGGGCACAAAGACAGAGAATAAAATGATTTGTGGCCAATTGAAATCCACCCACATGGAGTAAATAAAGGCTAATACGTCTCTAACAAAGGAACTGGTCAGGAGTCCTCACTGAGACCTACCCACTTGCGTAAGAAGGAAGCATCAGCAGAGCACGACGTGTCAGGGAAGCAGCTGTTTCAACTGCAGACCCTGAGAGTCAGTGGTGGAACATGGTTCCATGGCGTTGCCTGGGCAGGAGACATGGATCTGCTTAATAAACAACCTCACTCCACTCCCCCTTCTCTGCCTTGAGATATGTCTTGGCATCAGGGCAATCGAAAGCTACAAGAAAGTGACAAAGTTGGACCCACGGTCTGAAATTCTCACCGTACTACAGAGGAGAGAAAGCTGATAGGGTTCGAAGAAGTTGCAGCAATAGATTTGCTTTGTGCATGACAGAAGGATTTGTCAGGCTGAAGATGGGAGAAACTGAAACCCACCAGGAGCAGCTGATCGTCTGTTTCGTGTTAAATGTCATGGAATCATGGAATTCAGCTTGCAGGGTCCCCCGGTTGCCGCCTGCCGCCTGGTCTGGTTTTCTGACTCTTTCCTGAGCGTGTTTCTTCTAGGTAGGCAGGCTCCCCAGGTCTGCTTCTCAAATCACCAGTCTCTCTCAGACTTTGGAGCTGTGAATCCCACCATGGCTTCTGGACCACGACTGGTGCTCTCAACCCTCCTCTGGAGCAAGATGGAGTTGGGAGCTCTGCTGATGAAAATTATGGAAGAGAAGGGTGGGGAAGAAGGATAACCTGCCTGCCTATTTATTTATCTATTTATTGTTTTTCTGCCGGCCTCTTACTGGGTCAGGCAGGGAGCCCTGTAGGTTTAGACTCAACACGTACCTCTGGGCCAGAAGCTCTGCCAGGTAAGCCCACCCATCTCTGACCAAGAGCATGAGGAAATCTAGAGCTGGCTTGCCACTATCAGACTGCCATCCAGGGAAATCATGCATTAAAAATCACTTGTATCCAACAGTTCATGTTGTAAAGCTATCAGCAATACAACCATTTCCTTTCAAATACCTTAGGTGCTTTATTTTAGGGCAATGTGGGAAGGTCTGCATTGCATCTTAGGTCAAAGAGGAAAAATGTGTGCTAGGTGTAAACTCGGATGCTGGGCTTTTTTAGGCTGCATTCGATGTGCATGAACAAAATCTTAATGACATTAGACTGTTCATTCAGACACAGAACTCGATGGCTGAATATTCAAAATTCATTGATGAGTTCCATACCCTCTCTCAAAGATAAGTGCCAAGTCCTTCCCTTAATTATACTCTGAATAAAATAAGATATGTGGCAGAAGAGAATGCATTTTGAATTTCTATTCACTCTCATTCCTTCTTCTAATTACACAAAACATCTTTCATATAAGAAATTCAGAGACAATTTTCTGCTTGAGAATGAGCTCAGACTTTCTTTTGCAAGTCAATAGCGCAGGCCTTGTTAGGGAGAGACAAGACGACATCGCATAACAATGCATTTCTTTACTCCATGCCTGAGAAGCTGTGAGTCTCCTATCACCTCCAAGTTCTTAATAGGAAGCTGAGTTGTTTGGAAGGGACTTCATGAGTTACAGGGAAACACAGAGAATGGGGAAGCACTTGGGCTAGATCATAGGGGAGGCCTCATAAGAGTTAGTTAAGTATAGGAAAATCATTGTCTAGAGGAAAGTCCTCCAATAGCCCATTGATCAGTGAAAGGAGTAAAAGATCAATTGCTCTTCAGTTTTTGGAACTTTCGTTGCTGCACCAGTAGTGCACATTTTGGTACAGAAAACCAAGTCTTTGGAAGTCATGGGGCAAGGAGAGTGGCATATGCCTAAAATGACAGGGCATCTTGATCAGAGCAATGGCCACATGGAGGTGCGAGACACACAGCAAACCAGACACAGAAAAGCAAAGGAGAACAATACAGATACAGAGCCTGGGAGGGGCAGGGACATGAAAGGGTCAGGATGCCAGGGTTCGTGTGTGCCTGGGCCCCGAGGTGTCTGAGCACAGGATGCCAGGCCTTCTGACACCTGGCAGGGCAGAGGAGGAGGCATCCTGGGGACACGGGAGTCATCTTTCAAATGCTTTGGAGCAGACTGCGTGAAGCAAGAGCGAAAGCTCAGACAGCACGGTGGGAAGCCAAGCCAAGCACCCAGATGGGTCGTCTGATGGGTCATAAATGGGTGAAAGAAGAGCAGGTGAAAAGCCAACAGGAAAAAATGGGGTGAGCAGCAACATGGCGCAGGTGGAGAGAACGCAGGAGAGGAGGGCGGTTAGAGACCAGTCTGAGACAGAGGCTCAGGGTCACAGACACTGTCACCGGTGCTCTCCACGTGCCGGGCTCTGTCAGAAGCAATTCGCACTCTGCTGTTCCTCATGCATTTGTCCTGGGGCAGATGCAATTAGGAACTGTCTTTTCCAGGACAGGAAGCTAAGGGGTAGCAGGACCGAGTCGTGTGCCCCAGGTCAATGGCTGGCAAGCAGCGGCAGTGTGGTGAGCCTGGCTGCGGCCTGTGGCTTTCCCACGGTTACACTGCTTCTCTCATCTCACTGTCGAGAGCCACCCATTCATCCCTGCACGCCCCGCGACTCAGCACCAGGGCCACATCCTCACAGCAGCTAGCGCACTGGACACACGCCACGCAGCAGCAGGGAATTCACAGTGCGGTTTCCCAGCTTCAGAGAAATCGTTCGAGCTGGTGTTGCGTTTGTCAGTCCACCGTTACAGCACCGAAAGAGCTGGGGCCTTTTGACTAAGGTTACTCTTTACTCAGCTCCACTTTGAAATGATCACTAATTAAATGTGACCTGTATAAAAGACCCACCTACTCTCTCTGGGTCGAGGAGTCAGCAATCAGCTGTAACCTGGGCGCTCCTCACACAGAAAAGGAAGTATTTTTGTGTGTAGGAATTCAACAATCGCTTTCTGATGGAGAATCATAGCTCCAGATATCCACTTCGTTCATTAGATTTTTATCAAAAATGTGTGGGAAGGGGCTATCACACCCTCTGACCAATAGGGGGCACATGAGCCGGGGCAGGAGGTTGTGCTGAGCCAGACGCCTCTCCGGTGGTTGGGCTGTCTGCGGCTTTCTTCTAGAGCCCATCAGCGGCCTGAGTCTGAACATCCGAAGTGTGACCAGGAGTTGGTGTTGTCTCCAGGGTCGCTCAGCTCCGGAACAGTGACCCAAAGCTGGTTTGGGTTTGCACAGGGCCCAAGCCAACTTAGCTGTGCCAAGGCAGAGTTGACTCGTGTAGGAAGGAAATACTCAGAGATTCAGGGACACAGCCTGCTCAGAGGTGACCAGCTGAAAGAGAAACAGTTTTTAACCAGAGCTGGATTCCAATGCTGGCCCCGTTCTTTATTAGAATCTACTTGGCTTCATGGAGCCTCAGATCCTCACATCTATGATAGGCAGAACAGTCCATGCCGAAGATTGGCCCTGGGGGTTGTTTCAAAGGTAGTGCATGGGAAGCAATCAGTCCAGACAAGCAGAAGATGCTCCATGAGGTTGCTGCTTCTCCTGTGGCGATTATAATAATGATGAGCATGCTATCGCCGTGATTCAGAACTGTGTATGGTTCTTAGTGAGAGATTAGGAAAACAGGTCAGGTCGTGTGAGAGAGTACAGGTAAGTCCAGCTGTCTACCTGGGGCCTGTGGAGGGTTTCAGAGGAAGAACAGCTGGAAGACGCCCCGTGTGTGCACCCAGCTCGGGGCAGCAGGTCCATGTTCGCCTTCTGCTGGCCCACGCCATGGAGGGCGCATCCACGATTAGCCAGGATCCCGACAAGGCCAGGGGGGGACTAGAGAATTTGCTCATCTTCCTCCTGCCGCACACGGGCACCCACTGAAGAATCCAGCGGCGCTGAATAAGTGATGAAGAGCGGCGTCTCAGGTAGCATCTCTTTGTGGCTTTGTCTTTTAAATAACTCAGAGGACTTGCTGAAGGTTGTGTGCATGTTTTAGATGATTGCTTGCAGTGGGGTTGGCGAGCTTATCACTTCTTTTGTTCACAAACAAAATGTTCTTCTTCAGGATGGGCGACATTGGTTAACCTTGCTATAAAAAGGCACCATGGCACTGTTGCAGTGGGAAGAGGGATGATTTATACGATAACCATCGTTAAATCAGATAATTATATGGCGATTGTAGTGAGTTCAGATGATTGATAACAGAAACAACAAAATCATACTGTATTTTTAAATGCCGAGAAGCCAGCAATGGTGGAATTCAGGTTCAGTTTAAAAACAACTTATTCTAGAGGTGAGTAGTGGTGCAGGAGCTTATACATCAGCTTCAGAAGCAACTAAAGGAAAAACTCTATTTTAGGATATAGAGTGGCTAATATTTTTTGAGCACTAAATAGGTTCAAAGCACTGAGCTAGGTGCTTGATCTGACTCATGTTATTTAATAACAACAACACTGAGTAGCTACTATTATTCTTGCATTTTACAGAGAAGTCAGGCTTGACCTGTGTATTAGTTGAGGTAATACTAAATGCTCTAACAGGTAACCTGAATCTCAATGTTGTCTTCCACTAGAGTTTCTTTTTCGTTCTTACAAAGTGCAATGTCAGGAAAAGTCGTTGGCAGTGGGCCTGTCAAGTTGGGGTGGGAGGCACACAGTCATTTAGAGGCATGGGCTGAGACAGGGTCCACCTTCTTTGACACACGGATGCTGAGGTGGCCTTGGGCATCAACGCCCAGCTGGAGGATGAGGAAGAGAGCTGCCCAGATGCCGTGGGTGATTTTATGGGCCGTGACATCTATCGATTTTGCCCACGTTCTCTTGGCCGGAATTCTTTCACATGGCCCTTTCTAGATTTAATCAAAGCCCCCAAATGCAGTTGCAGGCTGTGCAGCTGGTTGACAACAAAAGCTCTGCCCTATGGGAGGAAAGGATAGAGCTCTGATGGACTGCAGGCAGCTCACCACACAGCGGCCAAGCAAATGATGGAAGGGCCCACAGTTAGCAAGCAACAGGACCGAGATCTAAACCCGTGTTTGTCTGACATCAAAATCTGCATTTTAAATGGTCTGTCTGCATTGGATTAAAAATAGTTGATACAGAGAAAAGCTAGCAGGGTTTGCTTTCTCTTGCTTTCTTTCCTTCCTTCCTTCTTTCCTTCCTTCCTCCCTCCCTTCTTTCCTTCCTTCCTTCCTTCCTTCCTTCCTTCCTTCCTTCCTTCCTTCCTTTCTTCCTTCCTTCCTTCCTGTTTCAAGTTGCCTTTATTCTCAGCTACAACTAGAGAGCTCAGAGAGGAGGACTGTCCCCTGTGTCCTCCCTCACGAGAAGATCCAAGGGCCGGGATGATGCATTGTTCCTGCTGTGACTCACCCACGGTTGCTTTACTGAAGCAAATTGCACCACATCATGAAACAGAATGACATTTTTGAAGCTGGAGCTCAGTACTTTTTGAAGTGACGCATGAGGAATGTAAAATGAACCTCGTTTTCCTAAGGAAGCCGAAAAGGTAATTTCAACAACAACATAAACTCTTTATCAAGGCGTATCATATCCTGTTCAGTCATTACTTCCCTAGTTACCTGGAATTCAATTAATTCCGTGTGCATCATTCTTCAGGCTGACTGACAGAACTGTCCTCTGAGTTAATTCTTTATATAGAGCCCTGGCAAATGTGATGTCAGGAATGATGATGCTAGTTGGAAATGTTAGCATTTACACTGTACCAGAATCTTACTAATAGGCAGTCTCCCATTTAACCCTTTATAAATGATGGTGCACTCGAGCTCATTTAAAATGTGCTTTGTGAATACTTAACAATGAATATATTGTTGCTTCTAGTTTGCAGACAAAGAAACTGGGGCCCAATATTATTCAATAGTTTGCCCAAGGTCACAAATTAAGAGGCGGAGCTTCAATATTACCCAGGTGGTGTGTCTGGAGCTGACCCTCTGGACCTAGGACCTCTCCTGATGACACTGGGCACACAAATAAGCAAAGCGGGGAGATGGAAGAACCGGAAGCTTAATGTTCTCCTGAGAGTCCACCATGGCTGGGCACTTTACAGAGATTAACAGCTGCTGGGGCTTCTCAGTGGCCTCATGGCGTACTTCTGTTTCAGCCGTACTTTCACTGGTTTGAAAAATGGTCCTTCACAAGTTTCCAAGAGAATTCAAGTAAGTTCATAAGTTCATTCATCTGGAGAAAATAATTATAATCCCTATGAAAAGCTCACATTTATGAACTCCCAAATTCATCCCACCACCGTACCCTCACCCCATCTCTTTTATTCAGTCACGTGCAGCCCTTCTACTGGAACTCTGCATCACAGCTTTGCGAAGAGGAATCTTCTTGATAGAGTAGGCTCCTCCTCCATGGTGATTCTCTCTCTTACTAGCTGCTAAAACATAAGAGTCCTCCAAATACTAATATGAATGCAATCTCACTCACTTTGTACAGTTCCTTAAGGGTAAGAATTAATATCTTCATTCTCTACATACTGAAACTGAAACTGTGGGGTGAAGCATTCACTTCTGATTGCACCACTAATATGTGGCCAATTATTGGCCCAACCCTAACCCCAACCCTCACCCCATTCCTCTGACTTCTAACTCAGAGCTAAGATACACTGGACACTTTCTTCCTTTGACTTCTAAGGCTCCACTCTTCTGATTCACCCCCTAACACCCTGGCATCTCCTCTATTTTTTCATGGGTTTCCTCCTCCTGTCTCTGGCCTCTGATATCATCATTCTTAGAACCACATCCTTGGAAGTTTACTCTTTTCTAGTTAGAGCAACTGCTTGGTGATCTCATGTCTTACTTGACTTTGAATAGTGTTCTGATAGAAACAATTTACTAATTACATCTATAGCATTAACCTTTCCCCTTACTTCTAGTTTTGAATCTAATTTCCTTCTCAATAGTCCTATTGGAATGTGGATCGAACATATAAAAACTAAATGTCTCAAGCCCTATTGACTTTTCCCTACTTACCTTTTTGTTTCTCCATCTGAAAACCTTGGAATTATCCCTCTGCTTCACACTTCAGTTCCAATGTCTAGGCAAATCCTTCTCCTCTGACCTCAAGTAAATGGGAACTCTATCTCAGCACCTCCAGTGCTGCCAGTGTGGCTGGTCCAAGCCAGGGCCACCTCTCCTAGGTCCTGGACGATGCCTCAAACTTTCCCACGGCTTCCTATATGAAAATAAAATCTGAGGACCTGTTAGTGGCTAAATGGCCTGGCAAACCTGATTCTGCTCTGTCTCTCATCATGCATAATCCTCTCCCCCTCCTTTCTTCCATTCTAAGCACTCTGACCTTCGTGTCGCTCCCTGAACACACCGAGAAGGCCCTGCTGAGGTCTTTCCTCATGTCATGAGTCTCCTCCACCTGGAATGCTCTCTGCATGACTTTCCGTGGCTGGCTCTTCTTCTTCAGCTGCTTTGTTGCAATCATTTTCTCAGTGGACATTCTACCAACTGTGATCAGCAGCTCCTTTCAGATCAATCTTACTGCAGAGAAAAATTAAAACATTGATATGTCGCATACATCCCCCCCACACACACACACAAACACACTCTGCTTGAAGGCACTGGACTATGACTACACATGGACAAATGGGCAGGTACTAGAGGGATGCAGTGGTGCTTCAAAGAAAAAAAGTATGGGATGAATTTCTAGTTTTTACAACTTTTATTCTGAGGGTGAAGGGTAAGTGTGCCCGTTACTTTTCTCTCTTTTCTGAAACAAAATACCTGACACTGGGAGGGAAGGTTTCTTTAGCTTACAGTGTGTGGAGGTTTCAGTCCATAATCCGCTGGCTCTAAGGCAGGGTGGCATGGCAGAGGGGCAACAGTTCAAGGTGATGGAAGACAGCAAAAGCAATAAGAGCAAAAGGGGAAGAACAAGCCTCTTTTCCACCTTTCAATTGTAAGCAGACCAGCACCCGTGAGGGTGGTTGTAGCACTCACAGCATCTCTGTGCCCTACTCTTTCACAGGATGAGGATGTTTGCAAAGTGAGGACCCTGGTCCCCTGCTGAGCTACTTAGTTAAACTTCTGAACTTCTCAGGTTGACACAATGCATCAGCCATAGCACTAAGCAATTCTCTGCTAAGGGCTTCATGGTCTCATTGGTTCGGGAGCAACCACACTCTGGGGAAAATCCCAGAATGCCAAAACAGAGCTAGAGGAGGAGACGTCAAAATGCTACGAGTAAACTGTCAAAATCTCTAAATAGGCATAGGAAACATATGTAAGCATTGGGCATCTTGCCAGCCTCCCAGTGAACTCTAAAAGAATCACACTGAGACTTGACCTGCAGTGGAGATGGAACTCACAGTGTACACACAACCCGAGGACACGCCAGCTGCAACAAATCAAGATTCTTTTCAGGAACCATTTCATGATCTCTAGAGTGTATCATTCCTAGTGTCCAGGTTACAACCCAAAATTATTGGGTGTATAAATATGCAGAAAATGTGACTTTTTCTGAAAGGAGATGTGTTCCATGGAAACTGACATCAGGATGACCCAGATGCTGCAATCAGCAGGCAAAGGGTACAAATCAGCTACTGTAAGTATGTGCAAGGCTGGAAAGGGAAAGGGGTGAATGAGGAATAAGGAGGAAATATCAGCAGAGAAACAGAAATGATAAACACACTCACAAAAATGCTCCACATCATTGTATGGTGCAGACACCTAGCATCTGAAATTTTAAAAATCAGAAGTACTTTCCAGTAGAACGGGAAGCATAAATGTGTCCATGCACTTGAACAGATCAACCGAAATGATTCAGTCTGATAAACAGAGAGGAATGTGATGTTTAAAGTATCTAAGTAACTGGAGTCCCAGAGCAGGTAAAGAGAGAGATGAAGGAAAAAATATTTGGAGAAATAAGGACAGAAGTTTGAAGAAAAAGTGACTGAAAATAGTGAAAGACCAGTTTCTGCTTCTCAGTAGGTCCTTCTGGGACAGACTGAACGTTTGCATTGTGCCTCCCTTGAGCCTGTATGTCGAAGTTCTAGTCCCCAGTATAGAGACCTTGGAGTGGATGAAATACTTGTCCCGGTTTATCTCTCGACGTCCCCCGAAGCCTCATGCACTCAAGGTGGGCCTTGTGGATGGTGACTGAATTATTAGGGTGGTCAAGCTGGGTTTGCTTTGAGAGGTGACACATGGTCAGAAGAGGGGCATCACGGGCAGTGTGGCCCGGTAGGATGTGTCCCTCTTGGAGATTGCGCAGCGCCCCCGGATGCAGCCCCTTCCCTCAGACTGTCCTGCACGGGAGCCTGTGGACCAGGGACTCTGACGGCCAGCCAAAATCACCCTCTCCGCCTTTGGGCAGGGGGGTGGGGTGCGGCGTGGCAGTGAGGAGACAGTGCCTGAGACGATGCCCTTTGATCGGCGGAGCTGAGAGCCACACCCTCTCCACCTGGTGGAGACCCAGGAGCAGCTGCAGTCTGGGAAGTGGGCAGTGGTTCCTCACCAACACTAAGAATTCTGCAGTTTTGGCCTTGGAGTCGCTCACCTCCAGAAGTGTAAGAAGTCAGTGTTCTCTCTTTTTGTCTGTGGCCACTTTTTATAGCTGCCAGTATAAATTTAGGTACTTTATCTGTCTTTCTAAAAATACCTCCTTTTTCTCTAACATTTTATATCCTCCCCTGCAGTACAGTAGACACTCGGTTCTTATTTACTGGAGGCCAAATAAATGGACCCCACTCTGAGTGTCGGATTCCCATGGATCGTCATTGAGTGTGCAAGGCTTAATCTCACATGGCACTGGTCCTGTGAGGGAGGAAGAGGAGGAGGAGGAGGGATGCACGCATGACCCTCTTTTCTCTCTGGTTTCCCAGGGGTTTTTCAGTGAGCTGGGGGCCCCTTTTCCAGTTTCTGTTCGCTGTGGCTTGAAAGGAGCCCGAGGGGTGATTCACCCGCACACACCCAAGTTCTTGTCCATTTGTATTTACACATTTCCCTGAATGACTTCCTGTGGTAGAATTGAGATCTCTTCTCTCTCTCCCTCTTCCCTCGACAGTGCTCAGCAGCAGACCCCCACACTGGGTCATACGTGGTGTCAGAGCTCGTCGTTAGCAGGGTCCTCCTGGGAAGCGAGAGGGCACACAGGCGCCGCGGCGGTGCCCACCTCTTCCCTCAGACCCCCGTATGGCTGGGACAGTGGCGTTGAGGTGACCGTGAGCGTGCTGGATGAAGGCGGACACGTGACCAGGCTCGTCTGCCTTCGTGCTGGAAAGGGCTCGCCCTGGCAGCAGCACAGAGCTGGGGTGGCTGTGTCTGGAGGTACGGTGCCTCCACCCTTGTTTTTCGTAATAAGAAGGAAGTCAACTTAAGCAGTCCAACCTCTTCTTGTCATATAATCAACAGGGCCAGCCAGTTTCCCTTTTTCCCCTCTGTTCTTTGCTCCTTCCACAAAAATGAAAGAATTGTCTGCCTTATTCTAGGCTCTGCTCCACACAGAGGTTAGCGCTGAGCGGGGATCTACAAAACTAACTGACCCATCCTTGTACAATGCAGTTAAGCGTCAGAAGAGACCTGAGGTAAACTGCTGGAGTCACATAGAAAGGGTTGCGTGGCCTAATTTTGTGGGAACAACAACAACAACAAAAAGGCTTTCTGGAAGCCAAAATGAAAAGTACAAGTTAACCAGCTGCAGGTAAGAGGAGGGAGAAAGCTCTGATAAGCACAAAAGCTAGAGATTTGCAGTTGTGTCCAGTGCCCTGGCAGAGTTTGCTGTGGCTGTCATGTTGGAGTGAGAGTGAGCAGAGAGGGGGTGCTGCAGAAAGAGGTGGGGGTCAGAAGGGACAGGCTAGGGCCAACGAGGTGCCTGGACTCTATCCTGACAGCAAGGGGAGCCACTGATGAATTTTTGGCAGAGTAATGATGTGGTCAGGGTTTATTTCAGGAAGCTTACCTCATCCTATTGCATCAAATAGATGTGTCAAGTTCTGTGCAAAACCAGAGAGGGAGAAGCGTTGTGAAGCCACTGCACTGATAAGGATAGGATCGTATGGGGCCTGGACGGCATGGTGGAGAATGGGGAATAGATTCGAGAGATGTCTAGGAGGCTGCCTTAGCCCCACCAATAAATAAGTTATAGAAATTAATCTCTGCTGTTCTGATTCAAGGGTTTACAGTGCAGGCTCTGGGAGGACATCATCAAGATGACCCACTGCCCAGTTCTCCTCACAGAGGGCTTCATAAGAAGGCCGGTGTGGTTAAGGGGACTGAGTCCATCTGACGCCTGAGCCTGGAGCCATGCTGAGGTCTCCGACTTGTGGAGCTACAGGGTGGAAACCTTCTGACAGTTGTGCCGGGCAGAGCCAGAGTTCTCCAGCGCATAGAGCTCCCCGGTAGCATTAGGAGTTGAAGGGGTAAACTAGGAAGTGGAAGATAACAAGCAAGGGCGAGAGTACATATGCAGCTTCTGTGAAGGGACTGAAGTGGGGGGGTGCACGGACACCTGAGCAGGATGGTGTTTGTGGAAGACACACGTGCTTGCCCTCCTGTTCCCTCCAGCTTCTTGTGCAGGACAGGGAGACCCCGTTCTTCACATCGCCCAGCCACACCATTCCCTCGCTACTCATCCGACAAGGGTGCCGTGCCTGCAGGCAGACTGGGCTGGCTGTGTTTCTAGTTTAGTGCTGCCCCCAGGCCTGCGCTGCCTTGTCTGTGTCCCATGTGTAGCCAGAGCTGGCCCTGTCTGCAGCCCTGATGAAAACGCACCCAGCTCTGTGACTGTGTGGAGCTACTTGGCACTTCCTGCCTCTGTGGGTGTGGTGGGGAGCTGCTGTCTCATATGGATCCTGATCCACTGGGACGCTGCCCACACCTGGCCCCTGGCGCCTCCATCACCCTCTCCTAGCTTTGTGTGATGCATAGTTGTGTCCAGGAGTTGGTCCTGTGACTTTTGCTATCCTCTCTTACTTGCTTTTCCTTTTATCTAGCTTTAAAAAAATGAAACTACTGGTCTTCCAGAGAAGTGAGAGCCTTTTAACCCCCTGAGAGCTTTCTTCGCATTCCCTTTGGTCTGACAGAAGTCCAATGTTGAATTTCTTCCTTACGGCCCTCAGAAACTTCTAATTGAGACTAGAGATAGGATCGATGCTTTGGAACTTGGTTATTCCACATAATGCTTCCGCAAGAAAAACAGTACATACACAAGTAAATAGGAAATTTGCTTGAAAAACGTGTGATTCTCTTAAATGTCAAGAAGAGAGTGCAGTCAGTATCCTAAGGGACCAGAACCCAATCCCATACCCAGTTCTGTTTCTATCACCCCGGGGAGACGACGAGTTACAAGCCTGGCACTGGGCAGTGGTCTGTGGGGTGCTGCTATTTGTCAGCCCAGTTTCTATCCCCTTTGTCTGTTTCAGAGACAAAACTCCTGGCCACATTACTCACAGCAGGTGCTGCATCAGTCTGAGTTTACTAGAGAAACAGATGTAACACAAGATATACAAATATATAAGAAATTACAAGATTGGCTCACAGTGGTCAGCCACAAAGTCCGATGAGGGAGCGGCAGAGGGGTCTGCATGCTGGAGGCCGAAGGGTCCGGCCCAAGGGCTGGCGCTTACTGCAGTGTCCTCTGTGAGTCCGTTCAGGGGGCTGATGGGTCTGCGACAGAACGCTGAAGAATCTACACCAGAAGGCAGAAGACTCTATGACAATGGATAAAGAGACTGTGATGAAGGCTGAAGAGACCCAGGTGGAAGCTGAGCAGTCTGCTCCAGAAGCCAGGAGTCCACGTCTAAACTGAAGGCGAAGCCCGGGGCCCATCCCAGCGATCGGTCCCTCCTCATTTGCCTTTTATTCTACGCAGGCTGCTCCCCTGGGGTGGGGGCAGCGCTCACACCATCTGCCTGCCCTCCTCTTGCACAGGCTGAGGATGTTACAAACTAGGGACCCTGGACCCCTGCTGAGTGTCTCTGTTGAGTGTCTCTGTTAAACGTCTGACCTTCTCAAATCGACACAATGAACAATATCCTAGGAAGTTACCAGCTTGTTCTCTGCACCCCGGGATGTGGAGCTGCTGAATTTCTTAATTAAGCTTCTAGACTTCTCAAGTTGACACAATGTATAAACCTTAACAGGTGTCGTGTTTCTGGGAAGGAATGGGGTGGCCAACTGAAGATTGCCAGAGCCATTATCTGGCTTTGCCCTCACTGTGACTGCTGGTCCCTCCCTCTCTCCCGGCTCTATGGACATCGCTCCTCCAACCAGTTTAAAATACTCCTGCAAATATGGTTCTAAACTAAGGGGTGCCCTAACCTGCACAGCTCTTGAGGTTCTTGGGGTGAAGGACTGTGAGAGGATGAGAAAACAAAGAAGAGAAAAAGCTGGGGTCAGGTGGTGCCTTTACTCTCCGGATGGGAGGAAAGGAACTGCTCCCTCACTGTAGGGGCATTTATTTATACCTTTTAGCAACTTAATGTCACATGACACCCCGTTGTCCTAGCAAGGCACTGTTCAGATTTTCCTGGGACTTGGTGTTCTCTGGGCTGAAGCAGCTTCTTCATGTGACTTTCCCGGGTGCTCTTTGTTCTTGGGACAGCAGGACCCCGGACCTGCACGTGTGGTCAATTTCCAGCTTCAGTGGCTCCCCACAAAGGGGAACAGCTGATGTGTTGCTCTAAGAAAGGAATCAACTTGAAAATGAGGAGAGGAAACAGGAAACCAAGACTAGAGTCACATTGGCCGTCTCGAGAGGAAACTGCTCTTTAAGATTCCCCAAGACACAGACTTGGGATGGAGCTGCTTGGCATGCATATAGATATCTGTTGTGACGTTCCCCCAATTGCTTGTTTTTCTCTGGGTAAATGGCCAATTTACATGAGAAATTATGATAAGAACAACTTCATTTCTCTGGGGCATTGTGAACTCTTATTGAAAAACAACTTTCTCTTTTTTCGTTTAAAAAATGTTCTATATAGCTTAATAGTATGAACACGACAGAAAAGAAATTTAACTTTTACAGCGAGGAGACTCATTCTGGTAGAATGTGATGCGTCAAAGTGGACTGGGAGTAGTTTAACTGCATACCTTAGCAGATGTATTAGAAATTCTGGAAATGAATTTTCTGATGCAAAAAGGTACATCACAGCCAAATGGTTCTTATTAAAGATAGCATGATCTCCCTAAATAAAAAATATGAACAATCTGCTGCAACTTGTAAAAAGTGAAACAAAGATTTGTTTTAAATTGGAACCACTTAGAAATAAATTTACATTAATTATAATATCTCTGAGTATAAAGACATTTTAACCCTCTGTTGATATTTTAGCACCTTCTTTAAAACAATCTCTTATTCTCCCATATTTGAAAATGTTAAAAAGAGCTAACATTCTAGAAAAGTAGGATGATTCAAATGTATGGTTTCTCTTCCTTTTGTCTCCAACTGTTTCTTCATAGACTGCAGTGGTGAGAAAGAGAAGGCAGAGTCCTTCCACCCAGGTCCCTCTCAGGCCTTTCCAGACACGGTCCTGTCTGAGCTTCATAAATGCTCACCAGGCCTTACTATTTCCGTTTGTTGTTAGAGAAACGGAAATGCAACTTGTGAACTTCACACAGCTAGTAGATGAAACTCTAGGATTTGAAACCAAGATTCACTGATTCCAAGGTATGTTCTCTATATTGCATTAGTTCAC
>RJWM01030135.1:0-23711 GCA_004363535.1 Dasyprocta punctata
CGACTGCAAATATGAGAAGGACTGGACATCCTGTTGGTGGACGAAGGTCACATGAAAAGCAGGGAAGAAATGTGACACTGGGAGAACAAAGATCATGTGCACCTCAGCTGACAGTTGCCATCGAGCTGGGTTCTACAAGCACAGAAAGAACCTGAATTCTGCCAACATACCGTGTGACCTTGTAAATGTGAACAGAGCCTGTTGAAAGGGTTGCAACCTTGCCAACACCTGGATCCTGACTTTAGGCTACTGTAAGTGGAGGGACAGGTGTGGTACACTTTACGCTGACCTCTGTTCTACACAACTGGGAGATAATAAATGGATGTCCCATCCACCTACTGAGATTACCCTAATCTGTTATCATAGAAACAGAAACTACCAATTCTGCTCAATGCTCTTGGTTAAACAAAACTTCTGTCCTGTGGGAATTATCCCTTTATTCGGAAATGAGTGATTTTCAAGGTCAACTTGTATTTGTCCTTCATCTGGCTTTTTCTGTAGAATATGTTCAATTCTATTTTTTTTTTTTTGTACCGGGGATTGAACTCACAATCTGCGTCTGCCAGGCATCCTCCTAGCAGGATGGAAAGAATAGCTGAGGTGAAGATTAGGGGTTGAGGCACTTAGGCCACTGAGCTAAATTCCCAGCTCTATTCTATTTTTTATTTAGAGGGTGGGAAATAAAGGAAGGAAGACTATAAAACCAATCTGAAGGGAGTCACTAGGTAACAAGGAAGTGTGGTAAAGTACCATGGAAGAAATATACGTGTAATAGAGTATTGTATGAATGAAATACAAATTTTCTTACACTAAAGCTGTTGGGTATATGAGAGAAGAATCTCAGAATTGTAATAAATTGATGAAGAGATGAAGAGTTCCAGGCTGGGGATTTAGTTCAGTGACTTAAACACCTGCCTGACAGGTACAAAGTTGTGAGTTCGATCCTGGGTACCCCCCTCAAAAAAAAAAAAAGAAAGACAGATGAAGAGTTCCTGAGAAAGTAAAGTGGTCAGGATGTGAACATGATGAGAAAAAGAAAATATGAATAAAATACTAAATTTAAGATCACGAAAGTAGGAGCAAATTTTAAATTCTAGTATGTATGGCAGCAAAATTATCAGATATTCAAAGAGAAATACATTGTGAAGCGTATTTCTTATAATATATGTAATTATTTTGAATATCAATAGACATATATATGTATTATACATTTATATATCTGTATTTTTCAATTAAAATTGCAAAATCTGTGTAATTTATCTAAAATTATTTTATTATTAGTTAGGCCATGCTTTTTCTAGGTTACAAAGATGGAAAAATAGGTTTTGTATATCGGATATTTATGCACCTAGGGAGACTCTAGAAAAGACAATTGTTCCTATTTAGACAGTTTCCTGTTTATTTGAAAAACCTACAATGATTTCTTTAATAGAGAGTGTTTCTCATTTCACTTGGCAAGATTAAATTTGATCTTTCACTTATGAAACATTCTGAATTTAGTTTGGTTTTTCAGGAATCTTAATAGGATTTACAAGTAACACATACATTATTTTTCATTCGTTATTAAATTGGTTTGACGTCTTGCTTTAATCTTTGTGTAAGACTCCAAGAAATTTATAGTCTCTCTATTGAATCTGCTCCCAATGTATTTTGAAAATTTGCTAAAATGAATCAATTCAGTTCATGGTATTTTGTCTCCATTAGCAACTTCATTTAGTTTCATGAGTGACAAACCCCACGTGGTGGTGTTTTAGTCAAAAGAGAAATTTTGTTTTCACTTCAAGTCTGAAGGTTAGGAAGCCAAGGCTGTCACGAAGGCTCCACAATGTCACAAATGTGACAGCTGCCCTTGTCTTACAGGTACAGTGCTTCCTGTAAGGATCTCACAATTGTGAAATGCTGACAAAGACCCTTTTAACTTCTCCATTGTTTATTCTTTATGTCACTTAGAAAGAAGAAAGCAACATGTCAGAAGTGATGAAAAACAAAACATTTCCTGGAAATTTACGCTTTATTTAATTGGTCAGAAGTGTTTCACTTGGATAACCTTACTTGTAAGAAAATGTAGTTGGTAACCTGTATGTCTGAACAGTTTGGACAGAAAGAAAGAAAGGAAAGAAAAAGAAGCAGTTTTGGTTGGTAAGAAAATGAAAAATGGATTTGAGATTGTAAAGATGCTTAACAACTTCCAATAAGGACATATTCATGTGCTCATCTTTAATATCTAATGTCATACAAAAATTATGCATAATTTTATGCATAGATACTAATTATAATGATGTAAGTTAGATATGCAAATACTGCTCTTCTTTGATGTTATCTATGAAGTATATTTTACCAGTGGTTAAAATAAGCTCCATATTTTTGATCTACTTCTTAAGATATATTTTTAAAAGTGTGCTCTGGATTCTGGCACTTAAGATTCAGATGTAAGCAAGGTGTTACCTCGTCAGTATATAGATAGATAAAGTAGCAACCTTATAATGCATTATTAGGATGAAATTTTGTCCATGCTGAGGTGAGCACCTGCAGAAATATAAAGAAAACAATGGGAATGCATCTGCTGAAACAAAGACATTTTTTATGAACCAGGCTAATGTACAAGTTTGGAGTCCAAGAGGAATTGCAACTAGTTTATAGCTATTTCTGAAAAATTCAGTGCAATTGGGCGCAAGAGGGGAGAGAATTTAGAAACTTAGAAGGTGAATTTTATCTCTACGGTAGAGTTTTGAGTTCAAGATTACTTTTTATCTTAAGTGTAAGCTACTTTTATGAGTTTGAATTTATGGGAACAGGATGGGTCAGTTTTGTTTTGGTGACATACAACTGATAGTGAGCAATGGCAGCTGGTTGTAAGAGTCAAATTTATTAACAAGAGATTATGAGTAAAAAGATAAGAAAAGAAGAAATGAAGCCTTTGTGAAATTGTTACCTGGAAAGAGGGAACTGGGATTGTCACACAAAAATAGCAGTAACTGAAACTAACATGTATCGAATGCTTACTTTGTTGGTGGATTTTTGTTAAATACATTACATCTTTTAACAGTGATTGCAATGATCTTACTACATATAATTTTAGAGCAGATGAATAAGAACTAATGGCAGGATACTTGAACAGTGTCCAATATATGAGTGGGTTTTAAGAATGTAAATTAGTCATGCCAAAAATGAAACAAGAAAAAAGTGAAGAATAAAGCATGCTATATTTCTTAATATTTAGACTATGACTGGATAATTTCATGTAATTCAAGTTTTTAAAGTGTGACGTGTCAAGCCATGATTTTCTTTTCTGCTACACAGTATTTCTCTGTTTTAATGCTCATGTGAGTAAGACTGGGAGAGACCATTTTTTAAATTCCTAGCATTTGAACAGCAGTTTCAACAGAAGTTTTATTGTTCCTTAGAGTACATATGGACTTTTAAACTATTCAAACTGTCAGAAAACTGCAATGACCTCTTGGGACATAAGGACACCAATACGATTTATGAACAATGGCACTTTACCTACCCTACTGTGACTTCTAGATGGCATAGCCCAAGTTCATGAGACATTGGTGCCCATCTGGGAAAGCTCAGGGCCATCAAATGAATATGCTGATTGTTCTGATTAACTCCTAAGGACAAAATCCCACCTTTCCTTAGAGCCTTTGCTACAAAGGTGTTGCAACTGTGCATCCTTCCCCTGTTCTTTTGAAATATTAGTGCATCTTCTACAACCCTGACAATTTCTTCAGTGATATGAAAACCATTCCTCCAAAATGTAATCATCAGGAAGTGTTATGCTTTAGATTTTAGCTGGCTCCCAAAGGCAAATGACTTTCTTATTATTTGCTGGTGCTACCGGAGGTGGTGGATCCTTTAAGAAGTGCGGCTTAGTGGAATGGAAATTAGGTTATTCGGGACTCTCCCTAAAAGTGAATATTAGGATACAGCCCCTTCTTCACTCTCTATTGCCTTCCAGCCATCATGAATTTGGCAGTTTTCTTGGCTATAAAGTCCCTGTTGTGTTGTTCTGCCTTGCTACAGGTCCAAAGTCAGCAAGACTAGGTGATCAGTGACTGAAACTTCTGAAACTGAGTCAAAACAAAACTTTCCTCCTAGAAGTTGTTTATCTCAAGTGTTTTGTTGCAGTCACGGAAAGCTGACTTACAAAAGAAAGACAGGGCCTTCATCTCCCACTTCCACGGAAAAGTAGAAAAACTAACTTCTATAACTCCTGTCCTAATGAAACACTGACTGACCCTTTATAACATTCACCTCTATACCTCTGTGTGAGCCTCACTCCCTCTTCTTCTTTACTCTCTCATTCTTCCTTTAAAAATGCTCAGTGGAGTGCACAAATCAGAGTGGAGTTCAATCTTTAACCCCACTCCCAGAAGATATTGAATAAAACCCATTTTATCGCATTGATATCCAACTCTGGTTTTCTAAGGGAAAATAAGCTTACATGTACAAGTTTGAGTGTTCCCCAAAAAATCTCATAATCAAGGAAGCAAAATTCAATAACTTTGAGTAGTCTTCAGGCAAAATCTTCCTACTCTTTGACAGAAGGTATTATTTTCAAAATCTTAGAAAAAAACATTCTTGTAATTTTCCACCTATAGTGGTACAAATTCAATATTTATATAGAAGAGTAAAGAGAGATTGGAATTTTGTGATTTCATATAGTGGTACCTCAGTTTGGGAATTTAATTCATTTTATGATTCTGCAACTGATTCAAATTTCCCCATATTATCTATGTAATTAAGGTTAATTCATTACGAATCCTATGTATGTCTTAGGCATAGTACAGTTCATTATGAAGACAGAGCATACTAACCTAGTTTGAGGTGACTTCTGGCATGGAGGACAGGGAGATGGGTGGGAAGGCTGTTATTTGGAAGGAGAGTACCCCTCTATAAGGAGGTCAGGAAGATAACTTTAGGGATTTCCTCTCTTTTCTGTCTCTTAGCTACAGGGTCAAATTTGATGAATTATCTAATATTTCTTGTGTTTTTCTTGCACTGCATAACCTTCCTGAAATAAGAGACCATGTTAATGTTTATCAGATCTGACACTCTGTTCATTACAGTTATGTAGGGGTGATGCTTCTAAAGAAATTCTGGCACTCATTCTATTCTACCATAATGGATTTTATCACATCACTACTAACCTCCTCCCTTGATGGAGACCACTATGAAGGGACTCTGAGTAGGATTTACAATTAATCAATTGGCTTTCTAAGTTTACTTGTGAGTCTGTCCAAGGCTGAGGCTCCTTGTCTGAGATGGGCAGTGCATTCATGGTAAGTGAACCTCTATGAATCCCTGATTCCAACTGAGGCCTGTAGTGACCCGTGATACTGTGACACCTCAAAGGACAAGATAAAACCACAGCTGAGGATTCCTGGCTCCCACCTCAATTAACTAGATAGAGACTGTAGCTGCAGGCACTTCACTCCTGCAGTGAATGATGAGTGTCAGTCTGGAGATAAGATAGTTCTTCTAATTAGCATAATTTACTGCTTGGGGACATCTTTGAACTGACTCCCAAGGTCCTGCTCAGTTTATCCCACTTTCCTCAGTAATTCTTTCTTCTGTTTCAAAACCAAATAAATTTGGGCCACCCAGAGAAATTCTTTGTCTCAGTTCCCAAAGAATCTCAGATTCTGCTACACACTTTTAATTCTCCTGGAGCCCTAAAATCTTTACCACTTGTGTCTTTTATTTAAGACCGCGGTCCACTAATTTGGGAGGTTGTAAGCCTGATCAGTACATGATACTTGGTCTTCTTCACCCTCAGTAGATGCTCCTCAACAAGCGCCTTCACCTGCTCACTCTGGAGTTCAGCAACTTCTTCCATCATCAGCCCTGCTTAGGGTCCTCAACAAACTCCTCTGTGTCTGCATCCTCAACACCCAGACCCATATGCTTGCCCATGGACACAGCCTCCTCCACAATCAGTGCTTCAGGTCCTTCAAAGTCATGTTCAGTGACAGTCTAGCCAAAGTTTCCTCCACAATGAGTTTAAGATCTGGTATGTGACTTGTTCCCAGGCTTTGTCACTGAAGTTGATGGAGTAAGAACACTGAAATGATTCTCCAGAACTCTTATAGAGTCAAGGACATCGCTTCAATCACTCTGGTGAAGGGTACCTTTCTGTACTGCTTCTCAAGGTTGCAGATTGCCTGTTGGATCATGGGCTGCAGAAAAGGTATCATGCTGAGGGGGATGAGTTTGACCTTTATGAAGTCCTACTCAGCCTCCATTTCATCCACCAAGGTTGGAGGATGTGACAGGGCATCGCCCATTAGAAGAAGGCACCTTTCAGGCAATTGGTTGTCAGAAAGACGTTTCTTAATGGTGAGTGCAAACGCATTATGCCCATTCCATGAACAATTGCCTTGCGACCCAAGCTTTCACACTGGCCTGCCACATACTCTGGACTTGTTCATATTCTGCTCCTTGAATGCATGAGGGGTTTGGGAATGGTGCACCAGTAGTGGCCTAATCTTCAGATCGGAGCTTGCATTTACACTCAGTAAAGGGATCAATCTTCATGGACTTGTGCCCTGGCAATGCCTTTTCCTCCTGCATGATTTGGGTTCTGTTCAGCAACTTCTTCCAGAAGAGCCTCGTTTCACCACAGTTGAACACTTAGGGGATGCATCCTCTGCCTTGATGAATTCCAAGAATTCTTTCTTGTAGGATTCTTCAGCAGCCTTCTCAGAGCTGGAAACCTCATTGTGTCTTGGCACTCTTCTTGCAGAATTCATCAAACAACCCTCTACTGGCTTTAAATTCATCATTTTTTGCACTCGTACAGGAGTTTTCTTGTGGTAAATCACTGCAATTCCCTGGCCTTTCCAAATCATACCTTCACTGATGCTATCGCCGCCCAGTTGTTTCTCACTCAACCACACTAACAAAAGATTTTCCATTTGCACCCTCTGCTTGGCTAACATCATTCTTCTTTTTACCATGTCAGCTCCTTTGATGGCATTATTATTCTTCAAAATAGCCCAGATTGTTGACTTCACCATCTTGACCCCCAGGGCCAGATCAGTAACACAAACACCACACTCATGGTTTGTTACAATTGCCTTCTTCAATTCAATGGTTATTTTCTTCAAAACTTTCTTCTTACCATTTTCACTCTGCACTTTCTTATTACCCTTACTACTGCTCTGCACATTCTTGTCACCTTCATTACCACCCTGCATGCACTAGTTACTTTTGTTGCCTCACTTTCTTTTTACCAACATGCTTGCTCTGCATTGTCTTTGAAGGAGTGCTGGATTGAATACTGTACAGTACTGTATGTGATACAATGCACACAAAGAAACTTCACAGCAAGCGTGCACAAGTCTGTGTGTGGCGGCGATTTTGATTAGAAGAAGCCATGACCACGTGTCTCAACGGGGGGACAGATGGGTGTGTTTGTGTTCATGGTGAGAAGATGACTGAGGTCACATTTGCCATTTGATGCGGATTTCTCAATGGAAGCAAAATGTTGCCAATGCTTCTCTTTGCAAACCAAATCATTCACAAACAGAAGCATCATGAACTGAGATATTACTGTATTTTAAAAATACATAAACAAACAATATAACATACAGGTATAGAAACTTGAATGTTTTTAAAAGAAATAAAAAGAAGGTAAGGTTTTATGTATCTCATGCAGTTGTTTCTAAGTTATGGTGAAATAACACCAATCCAGATAACAGCCTAAGTTATCACAGAGAGAGCAGCATCAAACTTGGAAGCTAAATGATGGGGAGAGTCGTAGAGGGATGGAAATGCCTGATAACGAGATGTAGGCTAAATAGGAACAGGGGATCCGTAGAACTTGCCTCCTAACAAGGACTTTTTCTTTTCTTTTTTTGTTTTTTTCTTTTGTGGCACTGGGGATCCAACTCACAACCTCCCACCCACCAGGCAGGCTCTTAAGCCACTGAGCCAAACTCTGGCCCTAGTTTTCTGAGACAGGGTCGCACTATGTATTTCAGGCCAGTCTTGTGCTCACTTTATACCCAAGCCGACCTGGAACTCACAATGCTCCTCCTACCTCAGCCTCCCAAGTACTGGGATTAAAGGCGTGCGCTACCATGCTCTGCTTGAACAATTGTTTTATCTGGTCCCCAGAACACCAGCAGGAAGCTATTTAATCCCAACAGAGCACAAGCACACAAATGAATAAGCAAAACAAAACAAAACAAAAAACCAAACAAACAAGCAAATAAACAAAAACAAGGCAACACAATAATAAAGTAGATCATTTTCAAGTGTTGCAAAATATTGTGACAACTAAGCCTTGAATTGTTAGTATTAACCTTTCCCAGACAAAATAGTAGACCAGTGCCATAGCTAGAGTTCATGCCACTAGGGTTGGTCCTTCAATTAGCTGCCCCAGAATATATCTAAATGAAATAAATTGTTACAAGATAATTTTCCTTTTTCTCCATGATGCCACCCAATAAATGTGCCACCCTGGGCAGACCGGCTCCTCCGTGCCACCCTCTAATCCAGCTATGCCACTGTGGTAAACTGTTTTTTTTTTTTTTAATCCTACACTGAAGTCTGCTATTTCATTAAATTCTGCACATGTGTGCAGTGTTCCCAGTCATATTGTAAGAATTGTTTTCTGTTCTTACATGTGAATGACAAAGCACAAATCACAAAATCTTTAGAGAAACATAAAATAGACTAAGAAATATATACAGAGAAACTGACCCTGGAGAGGAGACAGTCAGGAATGAAAAGAGGCAAACTAAAATGGGAAGAAAAAAAGATTTTTAATGCATACAACAAAAAATAAGTATAATATAGCAAACATAATAGAAAGAATATGTAGAAATCACAAAAAGAAAAAGCTAGTTTAGTGAGGAACATGAAAGACCACTGGAAAATTACCTTTATGGCAATAAATTAAAATGAATGTTTGATAATAGTAAAATAGAGAACTAATTATAAGAATAAATGATATAAAGACAGAAAAATTTTTGTTTCACATTTGAGAATATAGCATAAAGAACAAAAACTCTCTTAGTATTGTGAATAGGAATTTTGTGTTAAATGGCAAAATAAGCTATGCTAACATTTTAAGCTTCAGTTTTATAAAGTGATATTTATTATGTAATATTTTCTTACAAGGTCAAGTTTCTCCTTTCTATTTTGAGGGTAGATATCTACCACCTTTCCCTCATAAAACACAGTCACGGTGTGCCTTCCACTGCTTCTGTTTTCAGTTACTTTAAGGTGAAGTGAGAACAGACACTTGTAAGGAGATCTAAATACAGTATCTTCCTAAATATTTTTGTTTTTTATTTCTGCTCCTTTACAGTTGTGTCACCCACACTTGCCTATTCATTAGCAAATATTTTTAGTGCTGCAACCTTGAGAAGGCTTTTAAAAACATCTCTAGATCTTATAACAACCTCTTTCATTCATTCTCAGTATGTTTTACAAGGAAAGAAACAGGAAATAAGTCAAAATGAATGCCACTTAAAGGGGCGTTTAATGTTTAAATTCATTTCCATTAATAGCTTTCATCCATGGGCATGTTTTAGTAAATGCAAAATCAGTATAAATATTAAAAAGAAGGAAGCTAAGAATCATCATGTAGTTTTGTTTTATATAGGAAACATTCATCTACCATTAGTCATGGTGCAATGATTTTCTTTTTTTCACTTTATTGTCTCAGTATTGTTTAAATGATATTCTATTTATACTTGAACCGATTTATAAAGACTGGTTATAGCAAACAGTAAAGAATCTCAAAAGCTTACATAAAAGTATGCGCTATAAGGAAAAAAAAAATACCACCTAAAAATTAAACTACTCCTAGTTTCATTTCATTGTATTTGAAGTAGGAGAGTGATGTGTTTAATACGGATCTCGTGATTTACTGGCAGTGTCATTTGCCCTTTTAAATGGCTATTGCTTTTCTACTACCCAATTAGCTGTGTAAAATCAGTGTTTAATTTTTCCTTCCCTTTCTGTCACATAAAATCTGGTGATTTAGCTTTATTTAATTCCTTTACTTATTTTCCTGGAAGAGTTTATTCCTCCAAAAATCTATGAACACATCTACCATATAATGAATAACAATATGATGGGACAAATATAATGATTAAGAATATTTTAAACCATAAACATATTTTAAGCAACATTGGAGTTTGACATTACTACAACAGTTTCACTTTTCAGTAAAAAATTTCAGTCATGTGCTAGGATCGATACTAAATTTGTACCAGATCCAAAAGACCATAAAACAATACTCCAAGTGAATACAGTGACTTCTCTTAGAGATATGTCTAGAAATTCTGAAACTATCATCTTTGTATATGATAGTTGAGCAAATAAATAAATACATTGCAGGTAATTAGTTAGGGTTTTTGCAATTGAAGTTACTGTAGGCAACATCTATTGACATATGCATAATATTATTGAAAAAATGTTTAAACAAAATTGAATTTTATCAACGTATTTCTCCTTTATGTATTTACCAACTATATTTTAGCCAAGTGATCAAGATTAGCACCACCAGTGATACCCATTTCATAAAATTCCTCCAGAAACAGAACGACATGGCAAGTTTGTATTACAACATGTAGCTTCAGTTTAATATCAATACCAAAAGCAAAAACAAAACGAGAAATCAAATGAAGAGACATCAATGACAAACATTGTTCAAAGCATGAAAGTCTCTTTCCAGATTCTTTTGGTCTTATACAACAGCATTATTCTCTTATTACTTCAAATTCATCCTTCTGGATATAGGCAATGTTACCAGAAAACTGTTTCTATTTAGCTCTTTGAGTCTCAGTGTAAGCCATTCACTGACACTAGGTTTCAGAGGTTGCATCTCAAACTTCTGCCTCTTTCCTGGCTATAGTGTTTCAGAATTTAATCCTGGTTTTCTCCTAGGAGTGGTTTCCCCTCTCCCTCCTCTTTTTGCCTCTGACTTCAATAAACTTTCACCAATTACCAAGAGGCAATGAAACTTGTTGCTATTTGTCCATGTATTAAGAGTTTCGTACTATAGTACAGATACAGAGAAGTACCAGGGGGTTGCATCTTGTCCATCAAAGCCTCCTGATGTTTTTCTGTTTCTGCACCATAATGTGCAGATTTGACTGGGATTCATGGAAACAGAATTTTTTTTAGAAGAAGAGGGTCAAGATCTTTCCTCTGTTCTTCCTGCACCCTCTCTGAGATCCACAGTTTTTCTCAATCTACTTGTGGCCTCCCTTAGTACGTGTTACAGCTTATATCTAGATGTCCCCCCGCAACGCCTCCTGAACTCATAGGTGGGACTTTTGGGAGGTGGTTGGATTACGGATATGGGATACAAGATATAGTTATTATAACTGGAATAGCCCACTGGTTGGCTTAGTGTAGTTGTGTATGTGGATAATGGGAAGACTTACTCTGGGTGAGGGCGACCCTAGCCAATGAATCTATAGCCTTAATGGAATAAAAAGGGGAAGGAAGGCCTGTCGTTCTCTCGTCCCTATCTGCCACGTCAGTACTGTTTTTCCTCTGTGATGCCCCTCTGCTATGCTGCCCTACATTGGAGTCAACTGACTCTGAACTGAAACCTCTACAAATCGTGAGGTGAAATAAACTTTTCTTCCTTTAACTTGTGGGTGTTGACTGTTTTGTCCCAGCAACAAGAAAGTTACTAAGACAGTATATCAAAGATTTCATCTGAATTTTCTTACTTTTTACATTGGTGGGAATGGTGTACACGTTTGTTTTCTCCCCTGAAGCTTCGTATCTTCTCATGTATTGAATTTCAGCTTATAAAGGGAATCAATGGATAGAAATTTGAAATGAGTTCAGATTGTTTTCAATGTAACTTTGGAACACAAACTCTTTTCAGCTTTCTGTATCATCAAGCAAAAGTCAAAAGTAGTAAAACTTCAAAAGCTATTTTCTCCTATTTAAAAACACATATTATCTGCCAAAGATATTAGAAGTAATGATTGCATTTTAAAAACTACTCTATTCCTCAAGCATATTGACATTATTAATTTGAAGCATTAAAGAATAAGAAATGACTCTGCCTTTTTTTGTAAATAACTGAGGACTATGTGATTATTAGAACATTTTACAGAAGATAGATATTTAAAAGTATTTTGTAATGTACAAAACAACTGAATGTTGCTAATTTTTCAGTAAATGAAAAATTCTGTTGTAGAAATTTCTAAATTAAAAGACTGAATAATCCATCAACTTTGGGTATTGCCTTAATTCAAGAAATTTGTATCCATAGTGTCCTTTTTAAAATCAGGAACTTCTAACTCTTTGTTTTTATTTTGAAGAATTTTTAATGTTATTACTCATGTATTTAAAAAAGGTGAAAATCATCACATACTAAAGAGATTATTAATGTTGCTTTAATCAATTAATACTATTTTAGAGTATTGTGTCAGGACCTCAAAGTAGTTCATCATTTTGAGTAGCCTGAATTATAGCACTACTTGAAAAATGAAGCAAATGAGTTACATTAGTGTACTATAAGAAAATTTTCTTACTAGAAAATACCTAGAAAATTTCTTAGTAGATGATAAAAGAATTAGGAAAAAACTCAGTACTTAATGAGTCCAAAGACACATCCCATGGGAGAAAGCGTAAATTACTTTATAGTTTCTTCTAACCAAAGCAGAAACTTAAAATTTTGGTAGCAAAGGTATGGCAATATAGTTAATACTTGGAAAATAAACTACACTGCAGAAGATCCATTGCAAAGATAAGAACAGTGCACTATAAATCATTAAGAAATTGCTTTTAGTAGTCTAGATAAGGTAAAAATATTCAAGAGGGGATTAAAAAACACAAAATAAGAAATAGTTGGATTTAGAATATATTTTGAGCTTAGAATGGACAGAATTTAATAACTGCTTGGAGGTAGGATAAAAAAGGTAAAAAAAAATCAATTGTTACAAGATTTTGGCCTAAATATTGCATAAACGATCATATCGTTTATGAAAGTAGGAAGTGTATAGTAAGATTGTACACTGTATATCATTAAAATTCTTGCTCAAATTTAGTGATTATCTGTTCAGTTGGAATCTTGGTAGAGTCTCAGTTGTATTAATTGCATTATATTTTGTGGTCATGAATCAAATCTTCTGTGAGATCTGGGATGTATGTTAGAATATTAGAGAAACACATTAACTAATTTTATATAGCTGTAATTGCAATTAAGAAAGATGAAGACCTGATCCTAAAGACACAGAAAAACCCAGTGATATGGGAGAACATTTGTAGTCAATGAGGTTATCTACTAATTTCAGAAGAGATGAAACAGAAGAAAGGAATTAAGAAAATATTTCAATAGCCACGTAATGCTAGTTAGGTAAAAAGTCAAAACAGTTTCTCATATGTTGTACAGGCACTAAGATAAAAAGGAATAATTGAAAACAATGAGGTCGTCACAGGGATTGCAATGTACTTAAATTAACACTGACCCATAAACCAGGGTTGGTAATGCCCCCAATAATTTCACAGAATATAATTTCTGGCACATAACAAAAATAACCTCAAAAAGACAGGACTATGAAATTGAAAAAAAAAGGAATAAAAATATATCATGTATAGGTACAAATTCCCTATGATCACTATGATCATTATGAATATCTAAAACATACCAATAAATTTAATTAATAAAAAGGAAAGGAATAGAAATAGTACAAATAGAAGATTCACAGGTGTTACAGACATTTGACTTTTCAAGTACATTTTTTTAAAAATTGCCTAATATGATTAAAGAGATAAGAAAGAGATTATGATCAAGTAGTAAAGGATGAAAACTGGTCATCCAACAAGTACGTATGAAAAGTAAAATGCATAACCAAACAAAACCATATGAAATATTTGTGTGTCATTATATGTTAGTGAAGTTACACTTAAATGTATATTGAACTGCAAACATATCTTCTAAAATGCATTAAAAATAAATACACAATACCAGCAAAAATAGAGCAAAAATGACAATCAAATATGATTATTGGTGAAAAGGCAAAAGCGTATGCTACTTTGAAAAACAGTTTAGCATTATCTTTTAATATTCTACCACTGCATAGCCCATGTCAATTTTTTATTTCAGTATGTGTGCTCAAAAGAAATGCAGGCACAGCACACAGAAAATTATATGAAAGTGTGTTAACACCAGGGCTATTTATATCATTAGACACAATATAGACACTACAAAAATGCCAGCTAAGAATGGCTGGATAATTATGACTAAATAATCATGGTACACGGTGCTATGAAAGAATGCAAATGAATTGAATAATCTATTGCTACGTTCAACGACTTGGATTGTATTCACAAGACAGTAGCATTTCTAATATACATTAAAAAGAAAATAAATGTCCATAAACAGTAAAATGAAAAATGAATCATGTTATATTCACGAACATGGACTACATAGAAGGAAAAAACCTTACAAAGTAAGCCAAACACAAATCGTACTTCCTGAACAGAGTTTTAGGAAGAATTTTATAAACACTGTGGTATTAAAAATCCAACTAATGATTAGTACAATAGTTAAAATTTGCTAGGTAGAGATCCAAAAAAAAATCATTATTTGGCCTCAATTTCAAC
This sequence comes from Dasyprocta punctata, assembly GCA_004363535.1. Classification (NCBI taxonomy): domain Eukaryota; kingdom Metazoa; phylum Chordata; class Mammalia; order Rodentia; family Dasyproctidae; genus Dasyprocta; species Dasyprocta punctata. The sequence goes on from RJWM01030135.1 coordinate 14,596, forward strand.
TTGAATCTTTCTTAATTCTATCATTTAGTAGTGTTACTAATAAGCAATCTAAATGTAATAACTTTCTCCTTTTAAACATTAATTTCATTCCTTCTCTAAAATATGTTCAAATTGATGAGTTCAGTAATCAAATATAAAAAAACCTTTGAAATCAGTTTTTCTATTACTTTAGGCATCTTTAGACACAAGAAATTTGACTCCACACAAGCATAAAATTGTATCAGTAATGTATATGCATTATGTACTCCAAATATGTACAGAAAATACAGATAGGGCATGAAGGGATGGATAGAGGGGAAAATAAAAGAAGGGAAAAGATATAAAAAAGGAATTAAGATGAATTATGTACCTGTGCTAATTTCCCACAAAAAATGTTAACACCATGTACTGCACACATACTAATAACAAAAGTGGTCTGAAAAAATTGTATCAGTTCAAAAAGTACAAGAGGTCTATATGGTCAATTTGAAACACTTTGCCATAGTGTACTGTTTAGATGCATGTGACTAAGCCAGTGCAGAGATCGCTGAGATAGCTCTAGAGACGTTTGTACCATTTGATGCATGTGACTAAGTCAGTGCAGAGATCGCTGAGATAGCTCTAGAGACGTTTGTACCATTTGATGATTTAAATATTATAACCAATCTGTAAAACTGCTGATTTGAAGTTATCAATATCGTGTCATAGTATGCAGAGCAGAAAAAGTATAGGCCTGATTGCTTTTCAGAGCATTGCACTGCAGGAGACTACTGCCTTTAACAATAGAGAAAGGATTAATCATCGGTAGTGTAATAGATAAAATAAATCTCTTACGTTATTCCACTTCAATTTTCACAGATTGTCAAAAATACAATGTCATTCTTTAAAAATCATTTTTCTGTGAAACTAGCGTTTATTTTGTTGTTGTTGTTGTTGTTGTTTTGCGGCACCGGGGATTGAATTCACAACCTCGCACCTGCCAGACAGGCGCTTTAGCCACTGAGCCAAACTCCCAGCCCTAGTTTTTTGAGGCAGGATCGCACTATGTAGCTCAGGCCGGCCTTGCGCTCGCGTTGTAGCCCAAGCCGGCCCCACAACGCTTCTCCTACCTCAGCCTCCCGAGTGCTGGGATTAAAGGCGTGCGCCACCACGCCCGGCTGAAACTAGCATTTAAAGTTAATTCTAGAGGAATTATTTTACTAAATCATTTAAATTCTACCAACAACTTCTAGTGTATTTGACAAAGGGACAAATGGTTTCAAGTGAAGAAAGTTCTACACGCGACATAAGGAAGATAGGAAAACGTTGTCAAAAAGCTCTGCTTTGGTAATTTAGTCATTACTTTCAAATACTCTTTCTAGCTATACATTCATTCCAAATGTTTTGTGTAAATACCATGGGATAAAAATTACAGTGAAATTTAAATGGCAAAGCACAATTTTAGCATAAACTTTTCCTAAATTTCTGTATTTATTAGTATTATTTCTTCTGTACTACTACATAAGGATATGTTTTAACATATGTATTCGATCAAATAAGTTTAAAATATTTCAATACGTTTAAAAACCTTATTTTTAACTTTGTGGTCTACCTATTGACATATAAATTACATTACAGTTTATTACTAACAAACAGCACTTTTCCACATCTTGTTCCAATTATTTAGTTTTCACAAAGCCTTCAAATACATACTCTCCAATGAGATGACCCAATTTATTCGTCGTTTCCTGTGTGCTTTCCATTTTCCTGTCTTGGTACGGTTTGTTCACACAGGGGAAAAAATGTATTTTAGTAAAGATTGATTCTTAAAAGTTTAAAAAATCCTCCACAACACTTGTGTGAGATGACCCTGGAGCTGAATGCAAAATGTTTCATTGGTTTGCATAAAAAGAAGAAAGCGTATTTTTAGGATCCTATTTAAAAAAATATCTGCTATATCTGTGTAGACATTTCTTTTTTTGTTCTTTTTGTTCCTTTTTTGTTTTTTGTATGTAGACATTTCTTACTTTTGAGTTTACACATACATATCCCATTGTATTTCTTCAAATTATTCAATTTAGAATCTTTGGAGAAGACTGTGCAGCACAGGGACAAGTTCAAGGACTAAGTTTTCATAACAACGTAACGACAAGCAGAAGAAATAATTGACCCTTCAAAAAAGGCATAAAATAGTATAGTGTGCCTAAAACTAGTTGGATTGGGACACAGAATTGAATACTCCAGCATTTAGAAAATATCATTTTTATCATATTAGTTACATGTTCTTTCTGAGAAAAAAATTTCACATATTAGAGTAGAATGATTAAGAAAATAGACTGAATTGATAATGGAAGCTAACAATTTATATAACAAAGCAAACTTATTTGAGGGAGTTCATTACTCATATTTACTATTGTGTAATATGTTTTATTTCAATTATTTTTAACTAATAAGAACATCATTTTAACATAAATAAGATATTAAAATTATTTTCCTTATAGAAGTTATTATTTTACAGTGTCAGGATCACATACTCACACATGTTTTTATTTATTTATGATAGCAAGAATTTTTAGTTTTCTTAAGTTTTGACATATATGGCTTTATGATGTTTCGAGACACTAACCTGTATTTTTTTGATTTTTTTTTCCTTACCTTTTCTTTCTTTGTTCACTTGGTCATCTGTACATGAAAGATATGATATAGAACAAAATATAAAAATTGTCTATAAATTTTGACGTTTGGTTCTCAAATCATAAATTCTTAGAGTGGGATTATAGAGTTTGAGTAGTTGGTAACAATGATAATAATAATACTAGTAATAATAATAAATTAAAAACTTTTCAATAGTTTAGAATGCACAGAATGAGAAAGAATCTTTAGAGATGGGTTTGAAGACAATTTTATAAATTGGGGAAGGTTAGTTAAAAATAAAATGCTGGCAGTTTCAAGATAAAGATATGGTAGGCAGAATAATGTCTCCTCTTAAAATAAGCTTGTCCAAACCCCCAAAACCTGTGAATGCATCTGTGTTTTTTATATGTCATTAAATTAAGGTTGGGGAGATGAAGTGACTGTCTTGGATTATCTGAGTGGGTACCATGTAATCATTGAATTTTTAAAGTGAAAGAGAAACACAAAACAGTGTGTCACAATGATGTGACATGAGAAAGCTGGTCCATCAGGCTGGCTTTGAGGACGAAAGGACTCCATGAGTGAGAGAATGTGAACAACCCTACTAGCTGGAAAGGCAGGAAAATACTTTTCCTTTCGTTCTTCCAGAATGGAAGGCTGCCTAACCCCACTTTGATTTAAGCCTAATGAGATTGATTTCAGATTTCTGATTTCAAGAACTATAAGACACTGATTAGTTCTTCTTTTAAAATACTAAGTTTGTGTAATTTGTTACAGTAGCAGTTGAAATCAATAACCAAAGGAATGTCAAGAAGGTGACAAAAAACAGAATAAATGGGTCTGCAGAGCATTTAACTGAGAGACAATTATGAGTGGACTTGTGCCCTGAGCATGATAGAAAATCAAAGGTGAGCCAATGGGCAGGAAAAGCTGCACTCTGAAAATGATGGGGCTTTGCGTGAGGATGGAGATGAAGGGAGGACCAGAGAGAAAACTTAATTTCCAGGCTGAGTTTATGACCTTATACTGGATTTTGTTATCTTGCTGATTTTAAAAATAATTATCAAGTTTATTATTTAGTTTATGGTTATTTGTAGCAAAAGATATAGCAAGTTGCCTATATTTAGCTATTTTTTATTATTTCATTTTTTAGACAGTTCAAATTACTGCTTGATAAAAAGTAATATGAGAAGTATATATATTAAACTCAGTTTTACTGAAATTCCTTTATACAGAAAATATATCTATTGTTTCTTTACAACTCACCAGAATCTCAATAAAGTGTTGATGATAAACTTTCAATAAAATCACAGAGTAGTCAATAGTATTATAGAATATGAGCTACAACATAAGAAAAATAAGATATGCTACAATATTTAGGGGGAATTTCACAAATATTTGAAAATATCTTCACCTAATTACTAATCTAAAATTAATACAAATAACTGAAAAACAAAGCATAATTTTAAGAATTGACATGAGACCAGCTGAATTCATTTTTTTCCAATGTTTTCAATTTTAGGCTCTGTAGTTTTTTTTTTAAACAAAGTACAGTACAAGGGCATTGGGATTCAACTCGCTTTGTTAAATTTAGCAATTCTATTAGAAGCAGTAAGAATATTCCATATGGTTTCTCTTATATGAAGCACCTAAGTTTTAAAGAGCAAAATAAAACATAGATGATGGGAAGTAGGGCGATGGCTCTTTCTCGGATAGGACAGGGATCAACAGATGAGCAGAGGGAAGAAGGAGAGGAGGGGACAGGGAAGAGAACAGGGATGAAAATGTGTGTGCACACGTGCCTGCTCCACACAGGGAAGGTAAACAGTATGTACTGCAAATATGTACTGATCAGAAAAGAATATTCTATGTGAACTTTTAAAGATCTTTCACCAGATCTCAGAGAATTAAAACACTGTAAGTTATTTTTTTACTTTCAAAACTGTAGCCCTCGTCTTCTGTTTAATTTTAAACAATACTTAAGCTGATTCAGTACCTAATGAGTATTTTAACATCGAAATAATCAATTCTGTTACTTGCAAAAGACTAACAAGACTCTCAAATTATTGGTATATTTGGGCTATTAGAATTTACTTCAGTCCCATCAATTTGGATAGCCCAATATGTTATTTATTATTTTAATTACACTTCAGATTCCAGACAATAGAATAAATCTAACATATTGGTAACATTTATTTTTCTTTTGATGAGTAGTCATACAGTATTTTCAAATAACCAAGCTGGAGAGAAAAGAAAAACATAGCTCAAAGACTGAGTAAAAAATTTCTTAACAGATGGTATATCAGTTTGTTATTCTTACTGAGTTGGTTATTAAAGGTTTTGGATCTCATTTTTATACTATTATAGAAAATGAAGGACCTCTTTGCAGTATAAGAATAAATATTATTCAAGGCAACAAGTTGTGATAGCATAATTTTAGGGTATTAAGGGTCAACAAATCTCATTAAATAGATTTTATTAAAGCTAAATTAACTCATTTTTCTCAATCTTTTACTTCATATTTGACTGAAAAATTTTAGAAGTTTGTTGAAGATGTTTCTATAGATTACAGAAAGAACACCAACCCTTCCTCAAGGTCTTCTTTCAATTTCCCACACTGGCAAAGGAAGTTAGATGTAGAGAAAAAGAATGGGTGGGAGAGAAAAAGAAGGAGGAGGAAGAGGAGAAGGAGAACAAGGAGGAGGAGGAGGAGGAGGAGGAGGGGAAGAAGGGGAAGATGGGGAAGACGGGGAAGAGGGGGAAGACGGGGAAGGGGAAGAGGAAGAGGGAAAATGAGCCAGCAAAGGCGCCCTTCTCCATTTCATCACTGAGACTGCCTATATTATGAAACTGTGAATTAAGATAATGGGTGATTTGCCTAAATTGTACATCAAAGCTTTATACTGATCAAAGCAGAATGAAGAAGCCATCTAATATGAAAGCAAGAAATGATTTTGAGACTGAATTAAAGACATTGGTTTTAATGGCACTATAGGGATAAGAAAATGAAGTGTGTGGGCACTCCAATGGGACAGTAGGAATTGAATCAACACTACAAAAAGCCTTGATTCTTAAAAATTCATGTTGCTCATTGAAATGGTAAAGTAAGAAAAATTAATTATGCAGAAGCTGGGTGATCAGAAAGGGACTTTACCATTGGACCACCACTGAAGGGATAAAATTAATAAGGGAAGAAAGAAAGGAAGAAAGAAACATAGGAAGGAGGAAAAGAAAACTTCACCTACACATAGATCCATTTCTTGTTTTCTTAAAGGCTTTGTGTACGAATATACACACAAGTATAAGAAACCTAAAAACAGAAGATTAAAATAAAATAGACTCAACTTACAATAAAAAATTTGAAAGAATAAATGGAAAATGCAATTTAACATATCATAAATTAACAGAGCAATCAAATGGAGATAAAGTAATTATAAAAAATTATATCAGAAAATGTTGATAGAACACTATGGTATACACCTGTAATTCCAGCACTTGAGATGTTACAGGCAGCTGAGTTAGACAGAAATATTATAGGCAGTCAGACAGGGCTAGGCCCTCAAGAAAACGGGCACAGAAAACCAGAGGTCTTGGTGACCATGAAGGAGACCCACACCTCTCCCTGCAGGCCAGATATCAAGACAAAAGGCAAAACAGATACACCCATATGTTAAGGATTGATATTCTAAATAGTTCTATATCACCCTAAGGAAGTCAAAAATGAGTATCCCACCCTTTTACAGGAAGAGTCATTATCCTTAAGCATCCCTCACTTACTACGTGACTCGCCTCCTCATTTGTCCTTAATTTAATCAATTCTACCTGAGCAATTAATCTTATTGGTTAACCATGGTTATGTCCCACCTTATGCCCGTCTGCCTTGCGAGTTCCCAGTTTTCCCCCATCATGGTTTTACTCTATAAAAGACCCTAAATATGACAGAGTCCCTGACAACCCACTCGGGCCCCCTTCTGTCCCTCAGACAGAAGCTTTCTTTCTCTCAATAAATATCTTCTGCTCTTACCCTCCGTTGTTCCTAAAATTCATTCTTCGATTTTAGAGAACACGAACTCGCACCATACGTATAGTAGGCTGGGAGTTTCATTCCTCCACATCATTCGGAGGTCCGGGATAATTTTTCCTATATCATTTGGAGGCCCCAGCGAGATCGTTTTCCCAAATCAGAGAGACTGTGGCAGGAGGATCACTGCAATTTAGAGGTCAGTATGAACTACATAGTGAACTACATGACTCAAAAAATCATTTAAGGGTCAGGGATATAGCTCAGTGGCATGGCACCTGCCTGGCAAGCGCAAGGTCCTGAGTTTGACTCCAGTACAAAAAAAAGTCATTTAAAAAAGGTGATTCGCGGTTGGGGATATAGTTCAGTTGTAGAACGCTGATCCACAACTTGTTCCCAGCATGAGCAAGGCCCTGGATTCCATCTCTCTCCCTCATACACAGAAAAGACCAGAAACAAGAAAGACAAGAAAATAAGAAATTTGGTTGAAATGAAATAATTTGGGGTTATATCACAGTCGTAAAACTCCTACCTGAAAGAAGACATAGCATTATCGAGGACCCCAGCAAAGACTCCAGTGTCCTGTTTGGTGCTGTGACAGAAGGATACAAGATAAAAGGGAAACAGAAAGCTGGGATGGTCAGTGCTGAGATAGCGAACAGCCAGACCCATGGTTATTTATGGGTCGTACCATCCATAGAACAGGGTGAAGAGGTCACATGCGGTTCCTGAGGATAAGACGCTGACCCAGTCAGGGACCGTAAAGGAGGAAGCAAAACACTATTGCATCAAGAACAGAGGAGATGAGGAATAGGTCATGGTTAATGATTAACTCATTTTTCACATAAAATAAGCTACGATTCAGGGAAAGGAATTTGGGAAGAGTCACTTGTCCTCAGCTGCTGTGATATTCCATAGGAGACTCATAGCCTCACGTACCGTATCTCTGGTCTCTGCTGTGGCCGTCGGTGGGGACATAGTGCTTATCTGTGCATCATCTGCAGTGCTCTTATGAGTCATGTCTGCTTTAGCCCACTTCTTAAAACAAGTCAGTTATGTTGTTAGCTCTTTATACCCCACACTGCATGCAGCCTGCTCTGGGCATAATCAACAGGGTGATCTCTCACACAGTATTAGGAGATTTAAGGAGGGTCAGTATATACATGACAAAGATTTCTAATTCTAAATTTAACTAATACACTCGATTCATTTCTTTATGACAAAAATGTTCACTATTTTTATTTTATTTTATTTTATTTTATTTTATTTTATTTTATTTTCTCTTTTTGAGACAGGGTCTCTATATGTAGTTCAGCCTGACTTTGAGCTCACTAGGTAGCCCAGGCTGGTCTTGAACTTGCAATGATCCTCCTGCCTCAACCTTCCAAGTACTGGGATTATAGGCGTGTGCCACCACGCCTGGCTAAAAATGTTCACTTTTACAGTTTTGAATAAGATTTCCATTCCAGATATAAAATTCTGTGAAACATATATTCTTTTCTTGATAACAGTAATCCATTTATATACAGGCACAGCCATACCTATTTCGAAGTTTTTGAGAACTTCCAGTAAGTAGCCTTTGAATTTGTGGACTTTTTCTCACCCCATTGTCATCTAGCTATACTGTCAGCATGCGGAGTGGTTAGCTAGACTGTCCCTATTTGCTCCTTGTATGTTTCAATCCAGGACAGTTTCTATCATGGTTCTATAGCAGAACAGATATGACTGAGGCAAAATAAGCATTTAATCACCTCTAGGAAGAGGGATCAACCTATCCTCATCAATGGAATACATTTTTCTCAAATGCTGAAAAGGTTACACCTTCCTCCTGATCCAGACTGCAACTCCTGAAAGGGTTGGGATCACTAGAATGGATTCACATTCATCAGAGCCAAGCATTGCAGCTAGAATTGGCTTTAGCTTTCCCCCAAGTCCCCTGTAATGCAGGAGTTATGGAAATGAAAGAAGAAAACTGCGACTCTCTAGGTAAGATTGACAGTAGTGGTAGAGCGCACGTAAACTAATTAGGGGTGAGTGTGTGATGTAAAAAATTATTTTTCTACATTGAGAATCTCAGGGATTTTTAACATATATAGAGAAAATTCAACATAAATATACCTTATATTAGTCCAGAAATACTGTTTTATGAAATACAAATCATTATTATTTTATTTTCAAAGGAGCTAAGATAATGTACTTTATTAACAACTAAGTGAGGGAGTACCATTATCTTCAGCAGTCAGAAAATTTGTGGTTGTGAGTTTGCTCTCCGGTACAAAAAAAAATTGTAAATTTGGCTATATTATATGTTAAAATATGATTTTACAAATGTGATTAGGCTGTTTTCCAGTGTGTGTAAATATGGTTGGTCTACAAAATACATAATAAAGAAAATAATATGAAGTTTTGCTTTTTTTCAGGAAAGCTGGTTTTTCAATAGTATAGGTTACCTATTATGGGTTGTAGAGGTTTTAGAGCTATACATTTCATGTCTCTCAGAAAA
>RJWM01030136.1:0-23719 GCA_004363535.1 Dasyprocta punctata
GACCTTTACACTGATTTCCACAGTGGTTGCACCAGTCTACATTTCTACAAGCAGTGCAGAAGAGTTCCTTTTTCCCCACAGCCTCTCCAGCATTTATTGGTGGTTTTCTTGATCCTGGCCATTTTTTCTGGGATAAGATGGAATCTCAGAGTTGTTTTAATTTGCATTTCTCTAATGACCAATGATGCTAGACATTTTTTCATGTATTTATTTGCCATTTGTATTTCTTAAGCTGAGAAGTGAGTATTCATCTCAGATGCCCATTTTTGGATTGGGTCTTTGAATTTCAGAGACCTGGTTTTTAAAAATTCTTTATATGTTTTAGATAGAAGTCCTTTGACGGACAGGTGGCTAAGGTTTTTTTCCAATTTGTGGATTTTCTTTTCACTCTGTTAGAGACTTCTTTTGACATGCAAAACCTTTTTAATGAGACGTGATCCTAGTTGTTGATTCTGGGAAGTATTTCTTGTACAGTTTGATTTTTGTTCATAAATTTTCTGTCTACCCCTATGTCTTCAAGATTTCTACCTACTTTGTCCCCCAGCAGATTTAGTGTCTCTGTTTCAATATTTAGATCTTTGATCCATTTTGACTTTAGTTTAGTGCATGGTGATAGACATGGGTCTAGTTTTAGTTTTCAGCACATGGAAAGGCAGTTTTTCCAGCACCACTTATTAAAGAGGCTATCTTTCTTCCAGTGAGCATGTTTGGCCCTTGTCAAAGGTGGCTGGGTATGTTTGTAGTTGTGACTGTATCTTCTAATCTATTTTATTGATCTTCAGGTCTGTTTTTATTCCAGTACTATGATGATTTTATCACAGTAGTTTGTAGTATAATGTCAAGTCAGGAATTGTGATGCCTCCTGCCTTACCTTTGTTGCCCAGAATTGCCTTTGTTATTCTAGATCTCTTCTGGTTCCAGAGGAATTTCAGGAATGATTTCTCTAGATCTGTGAGGTATGCTAATGGCATTTTGATTGCAATTTCATTAAATCTGTATAACAATTTTGGGAGAATGGCCATTTTCACAATATTTGTTCTTCCTATCCATGAACAAGGAACGTCTTTCCATTTTCTGAGATCCTCTTCAATTTCCTTTCTCAGAGTACTGTAATTTTCACTGTATAGGTCTTTTACTTCCTTTGTTAGATTGATTCCTAAGTATTTCATTTTTTGGATGCTATTGTGAAGGGGCACTTTCTCTTATTTCTCTGTCAGTGACTTTGTTTTTTGTGTACATGAATGCTACTGACTTTTGAGTGTTGATCTTGTATCCAGGTACATTGCTGAATTTATTCATTACATCTAGAGGTCTGTCAGTGGAGTTTTGGGGGTCTTCTATATAGAGTATCATGTCATCCAGGTACATTGCTGAATTTATTCATTACATCGAGAGGTCTGTCAGTGGAGTTTTGGGGGTCTTCTATATAGAGTATCATGTCATCTTCAAATAATACTAATTTAACTTCTTCCTTTTCTACCCTTATTCCTCTTATTCTCTCTCTTACCTAATTGCTCTGGTTAATGTTTCCAGCACTATATTGAATAGGAGTGGTGATAATGGACAGCCTTGTCTTGTTCCTGATTTTAGAGATTTCAGTTTTTGACCATTTGATATGATGCTGGCTGTTGATTTGCCATAGATGGCTTTTATCAGAGTATTTACCATTTACTCTGATTTTCTTTAGGGTTCTTATCATGAATGAGTGTTGGACTTTATCAAAAGATTTTTCTGCATCTGTTGAAATGATCATGTGATTCTTATATTTGGCTCTATTGACGTGGTGCATTACACTTATTGATTTGCATATGTCGAACTACCTCTGAATTCCTGGGATGAATCCCACTTGATCTTGGTGTATAATCTTCTTGATGACTTGTTGCATTCTGTTTGCCAGTATTTTATTGAGGATGTTTGCAACTGTGTGCATTAGGGAGATTGGCCTGTAGTTTTCTTTTTTGAATGGGTGTTTCTCTGGTTTTGGTGTTAGGGTAATGCTTGCTTCCAGGAATGAGTTAGGAAGAATTGCTTATGTTTCAATTTCATTGAAGAGTTTGAGGAACGTTAGCATTAGGTCTTCCTTCAATTTCTTATAGAATTCAGCTGTGAATCCATCAGGACCTGGGCTTTTCTTTGTTGGTAAGGTTCTAATTACATTTTCAATTTCATTAATTGAAATGGGGTTATTCAACAGTTTTACATCTTCTTGATTCAGTTTTGATAATTCATATGCTTGTAGGAATCTGTCCATTTCTTCTGTGTTATAAAACCTATGGGAGTAAAAGTTTTCAAAGTAGGTATTGATGATCTTCTGTATTTCCACAGGGTCTGTAATGATTTCACCCTTTTCATTCCTTATTGCATGAATTTGAGTTTTTTCTTTCCTTTTCTAAATAAGATTGGCTAGTGGCTTATCAATTTTATTTATTCTTTCAAAGAACCAACTCTGATTCATTAGTTCTTTGTATTGTTTTCTTAATCTCTATTGTGTTAATTTCTGCTCTGATCTTTTTAATTTCCTTCCTTCTTTTGGCTTTGGGTTTGACTTGCTCTTCTTTTTCCAGATGTTTGAGGTGTAGCATTTATTTGTGTTCGTTCTGTTTTCCTAATGTGGGAATTCACCCCAATAAATTTCCCTCTGAGGACCACTTTCATTGCATCCCACAGGTTCTGGTAAGTTGTATTTGTATTTTTGTTTGCTTGTAGATATTGTTTAATTTCTTCTGTGGCCCATTAATTGTTTAGGAGTGTATTATTTAATTTCCACATGTTTATGGAGTTTTTGCAGTTTTATTTGTCATTAATTTCCAGTTTTATAGCACTATGATCCGATAATATGCATGGGATAATTTCAATTCCTTTGCATTTACTTAAGCATGCTCTACTGGATATTATATGGTCTATTTTAGAGAATGTCCCATGTGAAGCTGAGAAGAATGTATATTCTGATGTTGTTGTGTGGAACACTGTGTACACATCTACTAAGTCCATTTGTTCACAAGTTTGATTTAGTTCTTTTATTTCTTTGCTGATTTTTTGTTTGGTTGATCTGTCTCGTGTCAATGGTGTGTTGTTTTCCCATTATAATTGTGTTATTGCTTATTTGATTTTTCATTTCTATTAATATTTGTTTTATATAACTGGGTGCTCCCATATTTGGTGCATATATATTTAAGATTGTTATCTCTTCCTCTTGAAGTTTTCCCCTAACCAGTATGTAGTGACCTTCTTTATCTCTTTTGATCATTCTCGGCTTGAAGTTCACATTGTCTGCAAATAGAATAGCTACCCCTGCTTTTCCCAGTTCTTGTTGATGGAGTACTGCTTTCCATCCTTTGACTTTCAGTCTATAAATTTCCTTTTGGGTTAGATGGTTTTCTTGTATACAGCATATGGCTGGATGTGGTCTCCTGATCCATTTTGCCAGTTTCTTTTGATTGGTGAATTGAGGCCATTTACATTAATGGTTATAAGTGATATATATTGGCTTATTTTTGTAATGTTATCTTTCTATTGTTGGTTCTTTACCTTTCCCCTCTGTTTAATTATTTGCCCTGCTTGGTGGTTTCTTTCTGTTGGTGTTCTTGAAGTTGCAGGTATTTTTCTGTTTATCTAGAATATCTTTCAATATTCTTTGCAGGGTTGGTTTGGTGGTCATGAAGTTCTTTAGCTGTTCTTTATTGTGGAAGTATCTTATTTCTCCATCGATTTTGAAGGATAGTTTTGCAGGGTACATCAATCTGGGTTGGAAGACATTTTCCTTTAGGATTTGAAATACGTCACTCCGTGCTCTTCTTGACTTCATTGTTTGTGTCGAGAAGTCTGTTGTGATTCTGATGGGCTTTCCTTTTTAGGTGATTTGTTTCTTTTCTCTAACAGCTTTTAATATTCTGTTCTTATGCTGAATTTCTGGGATGTTAATTATTATATGTCTGGGTATAGATTTATTTTGATTATGACTAATGGGAGTTCTATATGGTTCACTTATCTGTATATCAGTTTCCTTTCCCATGTTTGGAAATTTTCAGCTATTACTTCTGTAAATAGCCTTTTGATATCATTTGCGTTGTCACCTTGTTTTTCATTTATACCAATTAATCTTATATTGTTTTTATTTGCATCATCTTGTAGTTGTTGAATTGTTATTTTCTGATTCCTTGTTATTTTTAAAAGATCTTTCATTTCCTGTTAACTAGCTACAATCTTGTCTTTTAGGTATGAGAGTCTATCTTCACATTCATTGAAGTAGCTTTGCCCACTTTCAATAGAACTTTTGATTTCCTAGATACCTCTTTGAACCTGTTTCATACATTCTAGTTGCTTCTTATATTGTTCAAGGTTTCCATCGTTTTGTCATGCTCCTGTATTTTTTTAACTATGTCTTCTTTAGATATGTTCAGCATTTCTTTCACTATGTTTATCATTTCTTCTTTTACCTGGGAAATTATTTCTGATCTGACTTCCTTTACAGCTTCATGGAGTTGTTTCTTTACTTTGGTCATCATCATTTCAGAAGTTTCAGGTTTATGGCTTACATTTTCTTATACGTCCATGTCTCCTAGACTTGTTTGGGATGGAAAGGATGTTTGAGATTACACTTTTCTCTTTCATTTTGTCATTTTCCTATATGCCCCTGGGGCAGCTGAATGTAAAGTCTCAGTTGTTTCTTGGGTTGAGAATTGTTGTCTGTACTGCAGAGAATTTCCCCAGTTGAGTGGGGGATGTTAGGCAGGCCTTACCAGATCCCTAGTGGCTCTCAAAGTCTCCCCAAATGGGGGGAGTATGCTGGGTGGACCTTCAGCACACCCATGTGGCTCACTGAAGCTCCCTCACTGCTGGAGGTCACTAGGCAGAGCCCTACCAGGTTCTGAGTGGTGTACCAAGGCTGAACAATAGGCGGAGTACACTGTGCAGGCCTCAGCTCATGTCACATGGCACCCCATGGGGTCTCTGGGTAGGGCCCTACCAGGTTCTGCACAACATACTAAGGCTGTGTGGCTAGGTAGAGTTCACTGTGGAGACCTTCAGCTTGTGTCACTCAGCATGCTGCAACTCCCTGGTGACCTGGGGGATGCCGGGTGGGGCCCAACCAGGTCCCGAGCCACAAGCTAAAGGTCCTGGACTGTTTGGGGACACTGGGAAGGGCCCTATCAGGTTCTGAGCAAGGTTCTTTGGTTCCAAGCAAGGTCCCAGTCGCTGCACAGCTAGTTACAGTTCACTGTGGAGGCCAGGGAACCACTCAGCACATGGTGGTTCCCCGGAGACCTGGGGAATGCTGAGCCTATTTTCCTCACTTTTACACCTTGAAGAAATTTGCTTTGTATCATACACGATGCAAAATATCCTTTTTTAAAAATTTCTTTTTTTAAAAGAACAGAATATATTTATTGAGAGAAAGAAAGCGTCTGTCTGAGAGGGAGACAGAAGTGGTCCTGAGTGAGTTGCCAAGGACCTTGCCTTTTCCAGGGATTTTTATGGAACAAAACCAAGAGGTGAGGCAGGTTCAAGGTGGGGAAAAATGGAAACTCAAAAGGGGCATGAGGTGGAACAGAATTATGGTCAACCAATAAGATTCTGAATATAACTGCTCAGGTAAAATTGATTAAATTGGGATCCAATAGGAAAGAGGTCATGTAACAAGTGGGAATAGAATCTTTGCCTTAGGGGGTTGGATTAGTGGCTTCTTCTGGCTTCCTCAAAGTAATCAATGCCTATGTAGAATATCAATCCCTGAGGTTTATCCTTAGGGTGTGGTTGCATTTGGTCTTTTATCTTGAGATCTGTCCTGCAGCAGAAGTGTCTGTCTCCTCCAAGGTTACAAGATATCTGTTTTTTGTTCTGGCTCCTTTGAGGGCCCAGCTGACAATCTAAAATAACCAGAAGGCTTGATTTTTGTTCTTCTTAGACCTTCAAGAACACACACTTGAAAATGTCTCCTGTCTGGTTGCTAGGCCAGTAGGGGTCTTGGGTGGGAACTGCTTGTGCCCCAGTGGGAACTGATGGTTTCCATGGCTGTCTAAACTTAACAATATGATATTCATCCCCAAATGCAATAGCAGCTTGTAATGCTGTTTGTCTCTCCTTGGAAGTCAATGTTTGATTTAAGATTAATATTACATCTTTTCAGCCTGGCTAGTAGGTCTGAGTAAATCCTCTAATGACATCACTGTGCTTATGAGGCTCATCTGTAAGTTTTCCAATCTAAATTAATCTGTTTTAGGTCACTGAGAGAAAAAGGCATGTGAATTCTGGAAGTTCCAAATGTCCATTTACTTCCTGTAAAGGAGGTTGTCCTTGAGGAGCTTGCATAAACTCAGCTAGGGATGGGTATGTCCCTGTAGAGGCCTGGATTACAGCTGGTCTAGAATTACCATCGTTAAGACTGGAAGGGCAAGTAGGGAAAACCTTAGGTTCAGTAATGTTGGGTGAAATTTTGATTAAGGCTGTCTTGTCCTTAGGTTCCCAAGCATGGGGAGGAGCACTCTCAAGTTCTGGGGTAGTAAATGTCTTAAGGGCCTGGGGTGCCTGGTTTTCCTGTGGCTCACATTTACATTTAGAACATCAATGAAGAGTATTAATGCAAAGAAAGTCTGAACATAAGACAATTCTGATCATTTTCCCTCTTTTTTACAGTATGCCTCTAGTTGTAAAATAGCATCATACCTAATACTTCCCTCTGTACTCCATTTTGACTCTAGGGGGTAGATAGGCCATGCACACTTTCAGAGAAATATCAAGTGGCTCTTTTTCAACATTTCAGGGCCAAACATCTTCCAGTGATTAAGAATACATTACTAAGGAGTAAGAGACGTTGACATTGAGTTACCCCTGTCTGCAATGTGAAAAGCAACATGTAAGGGTTGAACATTTTCCAGTGCATTAGATTTTGACACTGAGTTACCTGTCTATGCAAAAAGAAATATTTGGGCATTCTTTTCTTATTTCTATTTGATAATGTCCTCAAAGTATCCCTTGTGTTGATTCCACTTCAGAGCAGGTGGATGCCATTTGGAGATAGTAGAAGACAAAATTCGTTCAGCCTATCCACCCTTGAACTGGCACAGGCAATTTTATCTTCCATGGTAGCTTGTGAACTTTGTTTCCATAAGGCATTTGTGAATTATTTTGACAGGAATATTTTAAAAAGGAAGCAAAACTATGTAATAAACTATTGCTTTTGTTCATTGGAAGAGGGCATACGTAAAAAGATGGTTTGGAAGTAGAGGATTTCTCTGACTGAACTACAAAGGACATTACTTCTGGAGATGGATAAGGAAACAAATGACTTGGGGAATGTCACCCTGGGCCCTAGGGCAAAGAAGCCTCTGAGACACTTGTGTTGTCCATCTAATCACCTGGACAATCTTTCCGAGCAATGGAACAAGGCTATGCTTTATTTAAATTTTTATATCTTTGAAGCTCACAGGTTAAACTTATAAATTATCATCTATCGATCACATTTTATGTGTTAGTAAAGGCACATCAGTCTTCTAGGCACACAGGAAAGAAAAAGGTGACTACTCAATTAACATATGTAAGGCACAAATGCAAATCATTCCCCTGAAATGTAAACAATTGTTGCAAGCTGCCTCAGCCTAATCTCTGAAGGGAGGAGTAGTCTAAATGATTTTAAAATCCACTGAAATTTCTACTTTACACCCAGACACATAAGTATGATAGATACACGGAGATTGGTCTGTAGTTGGGACCCAGTTTCCACTGAGGAACATTTAGGTAGCCTGGCCATAAAGCCTCAGTTCTCAGTTTCTATTGGCCCACAAAACCATAGATCAGTCTCCAGAAAGGAATCCAGGTGTTTTGTCTGGTCAACATTCCACTGGCCATTGGCTTCAATGGGGATTCACCAAAGAGATGCTGGGAAAACCTGTGCTCTGCTTTAAGAGTGGCAGGCACTCTGAAAGTGTTTAATTAGCTGTCACAATAACCACTGCTTGTCAAAGTTCTATAAGAGATAGTTAAAAGCCTAAACAAGATCATTATTTAGCACTTTATAAGTTTACAATAAAAGTTTTAAAGTCCACAATATATTGTCAAAGTATTTTCTGTACTCATAAATGAAAGGTTGGAGAGCCTTCTTAGTCTAAGTGTGTTTTGGTCCCATAAGTGTGGTGCTTTTGGAAATAGCTCTTTCTGGTTTCACCTGGAAGTCAGTTCTTTCCACTGTGTCTCAGATTCAGTTGCCCAAGGAAGATGCCCAGAACACTAAGCTGGGACATGGCTTTTATGTGTGTTCTCCTGGAGGGGCAAAATTCTGATGTCTCATCTGACCCAGAAATGGGGTATATGCCCCTCATCTAAGATGATGTCCCTCTCTTTGGCATTAGCAAGCACTCATTTTCTATGGCCTTAACAGGAGGAAAAAGTTGGATAAGTCCAGACTTCTTTTCTTTCTAATTTTGCATGCCTCTTAAAAGGAAAGTACAAAGTGGCAGGAAAAGATTAGAAGTAAGATCAGAGAAAGGAAACTGAAGCATAACAGTCTTGACATTTCTGCTGGTGTGTAGAGGAGGATCAGAGTCAGTGTGTACAAGTGAAAGTTGTCCTCCAAGTGTTAAGAATGGCCACCAACCTAGTGTCATTTAACTGGTGGAAGGAGTCCCACATTTCATATAGGCCTGTATATTTTCTAAGTCTGAGCTAGATTTTATTTAAGGCCCATTTTACAGAAGTTTGTATTAAAATCTACTAGGATGCTCTAAAGTTACTTTCTCTAGCATTATTGACAAGAAGTACCGGTAAATTTAATAACTAGTTTAAATGCAACATGTGACCTTTTCCCAGAGCCAGATCCACTATGCAAGAGGAGCTATTGGAACCTGGGGACACACAATCAAGGTGACATGGCAGCAGTGACCCTGGAGGCCTCTACAGAGAGAGGCAGCATTGGAGGAGAGTGGCAGTGGATGCGAGCAGCAGACCTGGAAGACTGAACTGGCTGGTGGTGAGTGCAAAGGACTTGGTCCTCCCATGGAAGAGAGAAATTGGCCAGGAACCATCTCAGAGTTGAGCTGGATAAGCCCAGAATCAGAACTGCTCCTGGATCCTCCAGTAGCTCCTGGCTGGGTGCAGACCTGTGGAAATTGCTCAGACTGAGCCCTGACCCCATGTGCATTCTAGGGGCCTTCTCAGAGGTTCCCTACAGGCAGCCAGCTTGGTCTGGAGGCTGTGGCCAATCCCACCCCCACACACACTCTAGGGGTGGTAGTGGAGGATTCCCCACTGGTGACCAGCTCAGGTCCGTAGGTGGCAGCCAGCCCTGCCCCTGGGAACATTCCAGTGGCCACTGCAGAGGTTCCCTGTGGGTAGCCAGCTCGGTCTGTAGGCAGTGGCCCTGTGCACGTCCCAGGGATGGTAGTGGAGGATCCCCACTGGTGACCAGCTCAGGTCTGCAGGCAGTGGCCAGCCCTGTCCCCCCACACACTCCACCAACCATCAGGGAGCCAATACAGGCTGGGAAAAGCTGCAGACAGCCCTGCACCAGTGCACCCAATGGCCACCATCAGATATTCGTAGTCAGCATTGGCTAGAAGAACCAACGAGTCTCGGTTCAGAGAAATTGTAGCCAATGCAGGAAGTGCCTGGGACCCCAGTACCCATTTGTCCAGAAGAACCCAGGAATATGGCAAGATGAAGAAGCAAAAGGCAGGCTCTGGTCTCCAATCCAAGCAGAAGAAGTCCAGGAGATGCAAACACAGAAGAGCTGGGGAGTCACACACCTGAAGTTTCTGAGGTGATGGCGACTGAAGTAAAGAAATAACTTCATGAGGCTATAAAAGAAATTAGAGAGGGAAGGGAAAAGGAAAAGATATAAATCTGTATATATGTATATGCAAGATAACTAAAACGAACATACTGCTGAATGTGTTAGTTATTGAGAAAGATCGGTTAATACTCATATGATTAGATCCATTTTACTTGTCTATATCTGTTAATTTAAACAACCATTTTGAAGATAACAATACACAATATTGCAACCATTGTCAAGTTTCTATCATTCTGTTTTGTAAACCTATAATGTTACTGTTGTATATTTACTCTAGTCGTTTGTCTCTTTTGCTTTTTGTCTTTCTTATGTCTGTCTTTTTTTCTCTTAAAAAACAAAAAAACAAAGATGAGTCATTTAGGTGTACTACCTACTGAATTTACATTCCCAAATTCCATAGTGCCTGCACGTTACTATACATTCTTTCTAATTTTTGTGAATCACACTTACTGTCTGATTTTGACTTGCCCTCTTTAAATTTCTTGGGAAGAGTTTTCTTTCTATTAGCTGCAAATCTACCTAAAATCATAATGTTTTCTAGGTTTACTGTGCCCCTAACTATCACATGGGAGACTTTGTCTTATTTAGGCTTTACTTATGTGTTTATTCAGTAAGCATTTATTGACCTTGTTCCTCTGTAAAAGGCTCTGGACTAGATTAAGGGGTTGCCAAAATAAAAGATCTTGTCCCTGTCCTCTTAAAAAAAAAGAAATTAGAACAGAAATACTAACTCAACTAAAAGAAAAAATGAAAAACAAAAGAATTGCTAGGCATCTCTAAAGAAGACATAGATTAAAAAAGTGGAGGAGCATAGGAAAATGAGGGAAACCTTGAATGAACATATAAGAAAGATTTAGAACACATGAAACAAGTTCAAAGAGATATCCAGGAAATTAAAAACTCCATTGAAAGCTGGCAAAACCACTTGAAAGAGACTGAAGGTAGACTTTCAAACCTTGAATACAGGTTTGCAGCTTATGAACATGAAAGGAAAGATCTCTTAAAAATAACAAGGAACCTGAAGTAACAATTCAATGGCTGCAAGACAAACCAAAGAAACATAATTTAAGAATAAAAGGTGTGAGTGAAAAAGCAGGGGCCAACACAAATGACATTAAAAGTCTATTTACATAAATAATATCAGAAAACTTCCCAAGCATGGTAAAAGGAAGTGACATTCAGATAAGTGAAGCTTATAGAGCTCCAGTTAGCCATAACCAAAATAAATCTACACCCAGACATATAATAGTCAAGATCCCAGAAATTCCAGACAAGAACATAATATTAAAAGCTGTTAGAGAAGAGAAACAGATCACCTGTAAGGGCAAACCCATCAGAATCATGACGGACTTCTCAACACAAACCATCAAGTCAAGAAGAGCTTGGAGTGAAGTATTTCAAGTCCTAAAAGAAAACAACTTCCAACCCAGATTGTTGTACCCTGCAAAACTATCTTTCAAAATTAATGGCGAAACAAGATACTTCCACGACAAAGAGGAACTGAAGGAATTCATGACCACCAAACCAACCCTACAAAGAGTACTGAAGGACATTCTAGAGAGAGATAAAAAAGATCACAGCTCCAGAAACAGTGGCAGAGGGATATCACCGAGTGGGGTAGACTATTGAATGAAGAGGAAAAGTCGGCAACCAACGGCAGGAAAATAGCACAGCAGAGATTAGGCAGTGCATATTGGCCTTAACCATTAATGTAGATGGCCTCAATTCACCAATAAAAAGAAACACAGGCATAGTGGATCAGAAGACAGGATACATCAATATGCTTTATGCAAGGAACACATTTAACTTGAAAGTGGGTTCATAGACTGAAAGTCAAGGGAGAGAGAACAATGCTCTATGTGACAGGGAACCAGAAACAAGTTGGGGTAGCTTGCCCATTAGCTGCATAATGGACAATACATGACATTTTTATCCAATGGGAAGCTACTCAGCTATAAAGAAAGATAACCTCAAGACTCTTGTAGGTAAATGGATAGAACTTAAGATCACACTCATGGATGAAATGATCCAGAGTCACATGGGTGAACATCATGTTATCTCAACTAAACAACTAAAGGAGTTAGAAGGATTCAAAATACACAATACATATTGTAAAAATGGAAGGGGAGGAAGTGTCTAAAAGGGAAGGCAGTGGCCATTGTTAATCTATTACCATGGTTTGAATCCCATGATGTTTCCATTGTTCTGTTTACTTTGGTTTTATTCTGTTTTGGTTTGTCTAGTTTTATTATATTTGATGGCATGGAAAGCTATTTCAAAGATAACAAAATACATTATGGCAGCCATTATTGCTTTCCTATTACCTTGTTTTGAAGCCCTGTATTGCTTTCATTGTTTTGTTTTGAGTGATTTTATTTTATTTTGATTTGTTTGATTGCATTATGTCTGATGATATAAGCAACTACTTAGAAGATAACAAGAGGCCTTATGGTAACCACTGTTGTTTTGCTATTATTTTGAAGTGCTTCCATTGTTTTGCTTTTATTGGTTTTATTCTGTACTATTTTGCTTGATTTTATTATGCCTAATGGTACGGGCAGTTAGTTGGAAGATAACAAGACACATTATGGTGGCCATTATTGATTTACTTTTATCTTTTATTTGAAGGCAGGTATAATGTTCATTGTTTTGTTTTGATTGACTCTATTCTGTTTTATTTTGTTTGATTTTATTCTCTTGAAAATTAAAAATAAAAAAATAAATGCAACATGTAAAAGAACAAAAACTTATAACCTTCCCATGTTTTAACTTAGATATATCATTACTTTAACAAAACTACATAAGAGACAAAGCACAAGCAATTATAAGCAATTGGCAAAAGCATAATAAAATTTGAAGCATAAAAATTTGTTACCTAAGCAAGTCCCAGTCCAGAGTCTATGAAACAAAAGCAAACTCTTACCCACATCCAGTGATCTCTGTGGAAAACCTCCAATTGATATAGGGGAAAGAAACTCCCAACCTACTACACGTCATGAGTTTGTGTTCTCTAAAATTGAAGAATGGATTTTAGGAACAATGGAGGTTAGAGCAGAATATATTTACTGACAGAAAGAAGGCTTCTGTTTGAGAGAGACAGAAGGAGTCTGAATGGGTTGCCCCAAAATTTCCTTTTCAATTTGTTTTGCCATTTATTAACTATATGTTAATTTATTTCCACAATAAAATCGATCAATCTTTTCTGGCTTAAGAGATTATACTTTTAGTCTTGAAAGTACTGATTCAAATGTCTAAGGTTAAAGGAAAAAAAGCAAGTTGTGGCAGATTCTCTCAAGAGTTAAAGGAAGAACAATAAGGAAACTATATGAATATCTATCTTCATTATCATCATCAATCTAATCTTTCTATCATGCAGTCATGCATACATTAAGGTATTAATAGAATGTGTCTTGCAGAGGTCCAACTATAGAGCGTAATTAACTAGGGGCTCCAGCCACTGCACTTTGAAATCTACCTTTGAATATTCCCCATCAAATCTTCTCCCAGCCAGTGACTGACCACAGTTGGGACACTAAGCCAGTTTTTTCTCCTGGATGATGTGGCTCATGGTTTTGGTGAGTGCAGTCCATGGTGTATTGGCATCATTGTTTTGGATCTTCAGCAAGGCAGCATATGATGATGGGGAGCATGCAGTAGAACAAATTTGATTGCATCTTGTACCAGGGAGTAAAGAAAAAGAAGAGATCAAAGTTACACTATCTTCTTAAATTTCATGCTCCCAGTGACCTAAGAGTTTCCCACTAGGCCCCACTTCCTTAAAGTTCCACTACCTCCCAATAGTGCCAGCCTGGGGACCAAGTTTAAGACATGAGTCTTTGGGAAGGCATTTAAAATCCAAACTACAGCATCATGAAATGAGCTCCTTGATCTGAGACCATGTTGTGAAGACTCTTGTGCTGACAGTTCAGTTGCTACTGCTGATAGAACCATGCAAGTAAGGAAGGAAAACTGTATTCAGTAAGGAGGAATCTCTGCTTACTTATGGGTAGAAAGGGTCCAAAGTAATCAGCCAGTTACCATATGTCGGCTGCTGTCCTTGAAGACTGGTTTCATATGGAGTGAATTCAGAATCATTTTCTCCTTGCAGACTGAGAATTCAGTAGTACAGATAGCAAGGTCAATATATAAAACAGTCCATGCTATTAGATGCATGCATTGCCTCTATCCTTAGCTAGCACTAGAATTTTCTTGCTTGTTTCCTCTTATTTCTTAGAACTGGCTTTCAAATACTTGAGGAATACCTTAAATTTTGGACATTAAAACAATTGGCAGATACTTTTTTGTTGTCATAATTCCAAGCTCAAAATGAGCATAAGCTATCTCATTTAGTTCATATTAAATTTTTAAAAATCTTAAAGAGGCAAAGGAAAGTACATGTATATCATTCTTTCTCTCAAATTATATGACCACAAACATTCTAGAAGAAAACCTGACTGTATTAGACTTGTGGTGGAGGCTCTGGCTTCCCAGGTAGCTGTGATAAATCCAGGAAATACAGGAGAGTTTATACCCTATGGGTGGACTTACACTAGTAAGAGACAGGAATTGAGAAAGAGATGACGGATAAAGTCCTGGTTCTTTCTGTCCCAGCAGACTCTTTGGGGCATAATGATTATTTTAAGTCTCTCCCATGCATCATGAATGATTGAGCAACTGGTGGTGTTTTTGTGAGGCTGATGACAACTCTTTAATATATCCTTTTGTACTTATTTACTTTCTTTATCTTACTCACTGATGTTTGTCTTTCGGTTTTTCCACCTTTTCCCTCAATGAAGTGTTAACATGAAATCTTTGCCTTGGTTTCTTATTTTTAAAGAAACCGTGAACACATAGTACTCTTGGGTTGGATTCTCGTCATAAAGACAGCACAGTCACAGCCCTCAAATTCCTTATTGTTCTGTTCTGTTTAAATTTATAGAGGAAGGCACTAGATGGTCAATGTTCCTGCACTCCCAAGGGCCAGACTCATACAGGCAGTTCAGCCTACCCAGTCTCAGGCTAGCCAGGCCTCAGAAGTTTTCCTTTTATCATCAGAGACAAAAGCCAGCAAGAATCTTTTTTCTGGATTCTTTCTTTCTTTTTCTTTCTTTCTTTCTTTCTTTCTTTCTTTCTTTCTTTCTTTCTTTCTTCCTTCCTTCCTTCCTTCCTTCCTTCCTTCCTTTCTTTCTTCCTTCCTTCCTTCCTTTCTTTCTTTCTTTCTTTCTTTTTCTTGTATTTTTGAGACAGAGTCTCATTATGCAGTTCAGGCTGGACTTGAATTCAGTTTGTAGCTTAGGCTAGTCTCGAACTCACAATAATTCTCCTGCCTCAGCCTCCTGAGTGCTGGGATTACAGGTGTGCACCACCACATCTGGCTAACTCTGTATTATTTTCAAAGAAAACTCAGGCCAGTACCCCAAGTATAAGCTTCTAGTCAAATTAAAAGGTAAGTTTGTGGCCACAATAATTAATCATATGTTGTCCCAGATATAGGGAAAAAACAACCAGGCTGGTGTGCAAGGTGGGAAAGGAAAGGAGGTGTGCAAAGCAGAGAGAAAAAGGAGTTATTTGCCTTCCTGTAGGCTAGAAATTCATGCATCCAGATTTGATCACAGTGTTTTCATGTACCTAGATTCTTCTCTCAGTATTGCCACAGTTAGTTTGTAGATTAGGACATGGTAGAACAAAGGATAATTTTGATGGTGTAAGAACAAGATCTTAGGCATAATTAATTTTTTTATACTTTTGACCCCTGGTTTTTAGTTAAAACTGATTTGGAAACAGATATATGTGTAATAATTTAAGCAATTTCAATAATTTAAGCAATTTCTCATCATGGTAATTCAGTTCAATTTACCAAATGACTCTTTTATGATGACCAAGTTGTCACACTCATCACTCTTACTTAGAATATGCACAGTATATTTGGAAACAGTTATGGTAGACATAGCAGAAGAAATAAGGAAAGAGAGAAGAACACAGACCTTCAGGAGTCCCTGGGGAGGTACCTGTGACAGCACTGCTCTCCAGTTATAAAGCTCATGGAGGAACAAGAATGAACCTGAGATGGACTAGAGTGCTAGCATTTTGTTGATTTTGCTGTGAATTATGGACAAAAGGAATACACAGAATCCTAGCTCCAGGGCCTTCTTGACTGCTTCTACCTGGTTCCTGCAAAGAGTATTAATTCTGCCTGTCCAGCTGAATTCACCTTCCTCTTCCAAATCTCCTTTACATTTTATACTTGTTGCACCACCATCTCCCCAGTCTCCAACTAGAAACCTGAGAGTGTAACAAAATGGTTCCTTGCTACCATGTGAGTTTATGCCTTAGATAGCGAACTAGGTATTGTTTGTTTGTTTTGTCTCATTTTGTTTGCACAGTAACATGGCTGGTCCTGTGGTACCATAGGCTCAGGCCATAGCCTTGTGGTGTCACCAAAAGCCATGGACTATCAGCCACCAGGGAGTCTCTAGATCCTGTGAAGAGCTGTCCTAGGAGGGTGTAGATATGTTGAGAGGGAGCTCCTTCCCCCTCCTGACCTTCCTTTTTGGGTCTGAACTTTGAAGAGTCTTGTTATGCTTGAGGAAACTGGTAGGATGTGGGAAATTGGTAGGCTCTGTGACAGCTTATACCACATGGGAATTATGTGTTTGTCAGATTTACATTTCAGACTTCTAGGCAGCTTGACATTTGAGAAGGAAATAGAAACTGGTTGAATTATTGAACCATGACATCTACTTGGGCTTAATTTGCCCAAAGGAGTCTGCTAATAGTATCCATAGCATTCTTTACTAGTACAAAAAGAAGCCACAGGGCTTTTATGGTATTCTGCATAGCTTCTACACTTAATATAATATTTGGTTTCATTTGCCTTTTCCAGATTGTCTTTGTCAGCTAGGTACCATCTCTGTCCATTTCTCTCCTCTGCAATGCTGGGAAGTCTGGAACTTCACTTCCCAGTGTCACTTTTCTAATATGGCTCTGGGTTGGAGTCTGCCAATTAAAGGTGTTCATAGGACATTTAGAAGGCACAAAAGGAGTCAGCACCCCTGTTGGCAGTTGTGAGCAGATGCTTGGACATATGATATGCATATTATTTGCTCCAGTTTCTGGGCAACCTCCTGAGAGTCACCTTCTTTGGTATAGTAAGCAGATGGGATAACTGGCAGCAGCTTTCCTGGGGTTCAACCCTTCCCAATTTTATGAAAGTAGAATTAATTTTCATATGGCTTCCTCTACCATTCTAATAGTTTTGTAAGCTTCTAAGTCCCTTATTAAAACATTTCCTCTTTGAATATAGAAGTATAACTGTTCTACTGAGAGAACCCTGACCACACTGCTAGAATCTCCCTCCTCCTCTCTTGTGATGATGGTCATAGTGGTGGTTGTGGGCAATCACTTGAAGTGAGAACATCTAGCAAATTTCCTATTACAGAGGGCCATGTGGGTCCCGAAAAAGTCCTCCAGCTCTGTGACCAAAAATCCTGCTATACAGTGATATTCATTCCTAGTAGAGCAGGAAAAAATATATTTTTTATTTTCCTCTCCTCTCTTGACCTCGTATTTGCTAGACCTCATTGCAGTTAGGACGTTTTACTTAAGCTAGTGGGCTAATGAATGGTATGGCTACACTCTAAAACTATTCAAGTTGATAAAGCCAAATCAAAGAGATAGATCACCTCTTAGTCTCTGGGCCATAAGGGGATTACTTCCTTAATAAACACATGAGAATATATGTGTCACTTGAGGAACTCTTATCCATTACCACATATTCTCATTTTCTGTGTTTCTACTACAACAATGTATTAATACACCATTGGAGAAATAGGCTGTAAGGACCAAAGAAAACTAGGAACAATGTAGGCATAGGAAAACCTAAGTGTACAAGCTTTATTATGTGATGAGGAATATAGTACAATGGAACAATTTTTCCTTTGCAGCCAATATCCCTACAGACAGGCAAATAATTGCCTGTGACTATGCCCAAGGATTCAGCTGATCAGAGGACATTCATCTGGGGAGCAAAGGAGGCCACAAATGCCAGTGGAGGCTCTAACCCATGATGAACATGAGCAAGTGGATAAATATCTTCATGTAGAGCACAGTATGGTGGTTCTAAAATTAAAAATAGAATCACCATTTGATCCAGCAATTATACTTTTTTATATACTCCAAATAATCAAAAACAGAGTCTCAAAGGGATATGTATATGCCCATGGTCATAAAAGCATTGTTCATAATAGCTAGAACATGGAAGTAACCTAAGTATCCACTGATGAGTGAATAAATAAAATATAGTGGATACATACAATAACACATAATTTAGGCTTAAAAGAGAAAGATTCTGCAATAGGGTATAATATGGATAAAGCTTGAGGACATTATGTTAAGTGAAATACGCTGATCATAAAATGGCAAATATTGTAAAATTCCATTTATAAGCATTAGCTAGAATAATCTCCATCCATCATTGGGATAATAATAGGGCATTTCCACTTCTAAGCCATATTCTAAGAGAGTACTTAGGGGCATAGTAGCTAAAGTTACCAGATTTAGCAAACAAAAATATAGGAACCCGACAAAATTTGAATTTTAGATTAATGCTGAGCATTATTTTCTATTCTGTTCCATTTCTTTAAAAATAAACGTGACAGGCAGGAAAAACTAGAAGCTATAGAGAAGCTGGAAAGAGAAATAAAACACAGAGAAAAGAAGAAAACAGTTTGGGCTCTCTTCCCAGCTTGTGGCTAGCAGCTCACAGAAAGGGGAGCCTGGCTCTCCAGAAGCAAGGTAAGCACCCAGGGCTGGGACATCCAGAGAAATGGTAGTGGAGTCTATGGTCATTGTAAACTGCAAAAATAGCATGGGGTTTTGCTCCCAAATGACCCATTTCAACCAGTAGGCAACTACCAGAGAGATTCAGGTGCTGGTATCTGCCATATCACTGAAGAGTGTGCAATCAGGTGCCGCCTCAGAAAGGAGTTGAGGATTTAAATCTGGGATTCAGATCAACTAAAAAACTATTTCATGACTGCTAGGGTTACACTCCCATAGTAGGTGGATGAGAGAGACACATGGAAGACAGCCACCAACAGGAGGCAGGCTAGAAAAAGACTACTTGAGAAGTTTAAACTCAGGCCCAGGAGGACATGCCCCACCCCATGATAAGAAGTTAGACTTCTTTGAGTTCTCAGAAACAACTGGATCTGAAAGTGCATGCTGGCATTAAATACTTGAATCCTTGCCCTGCTGCCTATGTCCACAACAGATCTGAAGTCTGATTACCTGCTCTATATATCAACATGAATGAGGACATTGCCATATCCTAGGATAAAGGGCCCTCTGCAATAGAAGGCATACCTAACAAATCCACAGGCCATGAGGCTAGGTGGAGAAAACTGTGACTTGTTGAATTTCAAAAGTGAAGATGCTGGAAGGAAATCAGTCATTCAAAATTATGCAGAAAAATTTTTAACTCATTTTTTCTATTTTTCTTCTTATTCCTTTTTTCTCCTTTTCCTTTTTTCTATTTTTGTTTTCCATGTTATTTATTTTTCTCTTTTTATTTTGCCTTCTACTTATTGATTTTTTCCTTTTCCTTTATTTTATTTTCTATTGTATAGTCTACAAATATCTTTCTACCCTTTAATAGGATCTTTTGCCCAATTTTCCTCTCCTCATCTTTCACTGTGTAATTTTTCAAATTTTTCTTTTTGCATTCTCCCATTCCAAACCCCTTATATGTTTAATAGTGTAACTATTAAGCTTTATTAATCTTTAGATAGTTTTCTTGTTACTACTACTCAATCATTAATAAAGTTATACTTATCACATTAGTAGAAATGTACTGTATGTTAATATTTGGGTTATCTTAGGGTTTATACTATAATTATAGACTTTTTTCAAAGGTTAACAGTGGTAATTTATTGGCTCTTGTGCAATATCCAGTTCATCTTGAACAATGTTGTTATTGCTAATTTAATTGATATTGCCAGTGCTGCACAATTGTGGCTATTAATAGATTTCCTCTGTATGCTAATACCCGAATTACTTTTGTGACATCAACAATACTGTGGCCCATTCCCAGACAACTGGATGCTGGAACAATTACACTGAATCTCTCCCAAATTAATAGAGTAGATCAGATCTTTAGACAGAGGCAAAGGACTATAGTTAGCCATGCCCTAAGAGCATCACTAAAAAGCAGATTAACTAAAGAGATTGCCATACTAGCAACAAAGTTTTTTCACTATAAGCAATTACATACATAAGCACAGAACAAACAAATGAACAAACAAACAAACAAAAGCAATAGAAACATGAGAAGACAAGGAAACAAAATTCCTCCCAGAAACCTCAACCCTTGCAAAACCAATACATGGGGGCATCAAAGGGGGAGGAAAGCAAAAGTCATATACCTGAATTATTTAAAAAAGAATAATAGAGGAAATTACAAAACAAATTAGCTCAGCTAGCTCACAGAAGATAAAACTGATCTAATAATAGGGGTAGTAAACAAAACAATCAGGGAGTATACAGAAGACCCTAAAGCTAGTAGAGCTAAACAAAATGATACAAAACATGAATGACCAGTTCTGCAAAGAATTAGACTACATGAAAATGTTCCAAACAGAAATCCAGGAGGTTAAAAAAAAAAGAAATCCAGGAGATTAAAAATTATATTGAAAGTATGGGCAGCAAAAGTGACAAACATGAGGGCATAATATCAGAGCTAGAAGAAAGGGATGCTTTCAAAGACCAATTACTCAGAGATATGTTAAAAACAACAAAAGAACATGAAAAATGGATCAAATAACTGCCAGATCATAAAAGGAGTCTAATTTAAGATTAATTGAAGGAACTCCTTGCAGCCAGACTCAGGGTCTGGGTGGCGCCACACTCCAGGGTACTCTCTGCCTAGCTGCCTGGGACCAGGAGGCCTTGGACCCCACCCAGTAAGGCGGAGGCTCCACCCACACACTCCGGGAGGCTGCCCTTACTAGCTGCACACAGGATCCAGCTCTACTGGGTCCTGCAACTCAGCATGACCCACCAGGGGAACACCCGACCAGCTTTGCAGGACACAGAGGTGTGAGCCCAGCCCAGCCCAGGACCCCAGTGCTTCTCATCAGGGACTCACCAGCATAGATGCAGGGCCTTGGAGAGCTTGGGCTCTCCCCACCAGAGTGCAGGGTACACACAAGCTCGATTCTTCAGTGGAGCAGCCTGTGTGCCGGGTCCTAGAGGTCTTGGGCCCACCCAGCCAGGAACAAGGCCCAGCACTGTAGGTCTGGGACATGCCCAGGTTTGCTGGGCAATCCAGAGACTCTGAATTCCTTGCAGCCAGACTCAGGGTCCGGGTGGCACTACATTCTAGAATACGCTCTGCCTAGCTGCCTGGGATCAGAGGCCTTGGCTCCCACCCAGGAAGGCAGAGGCTCCACCTGATCACTCCGGGAGGATGCCCTCACTAGCTGCGCACAGGATCCAGCTCTACCAGGTCCCGCGACTAAGCATGACTCACCAGGGGAATGCCCAGTCAGCCTCGCAGGACACAGAGGCACAAAGGTGCCAGAAGCAAATGACAAAATGAAAGACCAAGAGGCAGTCTCTGTCCCCCAGCCCACTGAGAAAAAACCCAAGGGACACTGAAATGGAAGACAGTGGGAGTCACATAACTGAACTTTCTGAAATGATAGAAAATGCAGTAAAGAAACAACTTGATGAAGTTATAGAGAAATTCAAATCAGAAATATTCTCTCAGCTAAAAAATGAAATGAGAAGCATTATTAAAGAAGTGTTGTGTGTATCTAAAGAAGAGCAAGATAAAAAAATAGAAGCACTTAAGAAAATGATCAAAACCTTGAACGAACAATATAAGACACAAACAGAATGCATGAAACAGATGCAAAGGGAAATGCAGGAAATGAAAAATTCCATGGAAAGGTTGAAAAACTGCTTAAATGAAGCTGAAGATAGAATCTCAGATCTTGAAAACAGCATGGAAGCACCATGGCCATGAAAGAAAAGATCTCTTAAAAATAGTAAGGAACCAAGAAACAACAATTCAACAGCTGCAAGATGATGCCAAGAGAAATAACATAAGATTAATAGGCATCAATAAAAAAGCAGGGATCAATATTAATGACCTATGAAGACTATTCACAGAAATAATAGCAGAAAACTTTCCAAACGTGGGAAGAGAATCTGAAATACAGGTAACTGAGGCATACAGAACCCCAATTAGCCATAACCAAAATAAATCTTCAGCCAGACATATAATAATAAGGGTATCAGAAATACAGCACAAGAACAAAATACTAAAAGCTGTCAGAGAAAAGAAACAGATCACCTATGAAGGAAAGCCTATCAGAATCACGGCAGACTTCTCAACACAAACCTTTAAGTTAAGAAGAGCTAGGAGTGAAATATTTCAAATCTTGAAAGAAAACAACTTTCGACCCAGACTGATGTACCCTGCAAAACTATCCTTAAAAATTGATGGAGAAATAAGATACTTTCATGACAAAGAACAACTAAAGAAATTTATGGCCACCAAACCAACACTACAAAGAGTACTGAAAGACACTCTAGAAAGAGACAAAGATAGCTACAATCTTAAGAACAACAACAAAAGGAAACCACTAAACAGGGCAAATAATTAAACAGAAAATGTAGAAAACCAACAACAGAAAGATATCGTGACAGGGATGAGCCAGTACATATCAGTTATATCAATCAATGTAAATGGTCTCAACTCACCAATAAAAAGAAAGAGACTAGCAGAGTGGGTTAAGAAACAAAACCCAACAATATGCTGTGTACAAGAAACACATTTCACTCAAAAGGAAACTCACACAGTAAAAATCAAAGGCAGGAAAACAATACTCCATGCAACAGGAACCCAGAAAAAAGCAGGGGTAGCTATTATATTTGCAGACAATATAAACTTCAAACCAAAAATGATCAAAAGAGATAAAGAAGATCACTACATACCTGTTAGGGGAAAACTTCAAGAGGAAGAGATTACAATCATAAATATATATGCACCGAATAGGGGAGCACCCAACTATGTAAGACAATTCCTAATAGACATGAAAAACCAAATAAACAATAATACATTTATAACAGGAGACCTTAACACCCCATTGTCACAGAGAGACAGATCAATCAAACAAAAAATCAGCAAAGAAATAGTAGAACTGAATCAAAATTGTGAACAAATGGACCTAGTAGATGTATACGGAGTATTCCACCCATCAACATCAGAATACACATTCTTCTCAGCTGCACATGGGTCATTCTCTAAAATAGATCATATACTGTCCCACAAAACATGCTTAAGTAAATGCA
This sequence comes from Dasyprocta punctata, assembly GCA_004363535.1. NCBI lineage: Eukaryota > Metazoa > Chordata > Mammalia > Rodentia > Dasyproctidae > Dasyprocta > Dasyprocta punctata. Next base: position 23,141 of record RJWM01030136.1, read on the forward strand.
AAGGAACTGAAGTACTTCCATGCATATTATCTGACCATAGCGCAGTAAAACTGGAAATGAATGACAAAAAAACCTACAATAACCACGTAAACACATGGAAACTAAATAATACCCTCCTAAATAACCAAGTGTCACAGAATAAGTTAAAGAAGAAATTAAACAATATATACAATTGAATGAAAATATAAATACAAATTACTGGAACCTGTGGGACACAATGAAAGCAGTCCTCAGAGGGAAATTTATAGCACTAAACTCGCACATCAGAAAAATGGAAAGAACACACATAAACAACCTAATGCTGCACCTCAAACTTCTAGAAAAAGAAGAGCAAGTCAAGTCCAAAGCCCAAAGAAGGGAGGAAATTATTAAGATTAGACCAGAAATTAATGCAATTGAAACTAAGAAAACAATACAAAGAATTAATGAATCAAAGAGTTGGTTCTTTGAAAGAGTAAATAAAATTGATAAACCCCTAGCCAACCTTATCAAGAAGAGGAAAGAAAAAACTCAGATTCATGCAATAAGAAATGAAAAGGGTGAAATCACTACAGACCCGGTGGAAATACAGAAGATCAT
>RJWM01030137.1:0-23679 GCA_004363535.1 Dasyprocta punctata
CCCCACCCATCCGCCGCCAGGGGCTGATTCCAATCGTCAGAGCGACACCTGGTGGCTAACAGAACAGGACCGAGAAAAACAGAGGGACCTGGGGACAAGAGAGAGGGAGAAGCCGGGGGCAGAACAAAGAGCTTCAAACTGTAGGCCGAACGGAGACCCACAGTACCCCAGCCTCCTCCTCATCCTCTGTGGAGAGGCTCAGGCCAAAAACTAGGTAGGAAGGGACATGCCATCTGGTCAAAGTGGGCCCAAGATGAAGGCCACATCTCTGTGACAGTGGTCCCAAAGTGCTGTCACACCCAAGTCGCCTGTCCTCGTTCATAAGGCTGGAGACCACACCCGGAGAGATCACACAGCATTCACACTGCAGTGGGTAAGCAAGCTTCCCTCACTCAGAGCCAGGACTCAGGGCACACAGGCCCAGCCCCCCGCCACAGCCTGCGGGCATTCCCTCCATCGAAGAGAAGACCGGAAGCCCTGAGCCCCACAGCGATGTCGGTGGCCAGTCTCCTGCCCAGCAACACCCAGGAGAAAGGCTTCAGTACTTGGCTGCCACCACTTGTTCAACTCTCTTCTCTTTGATCCTATTCCATGATCAAAGCTGCCCTCCTGGAGGCCCCTCAAAACTTCCACTGTTAGGTTCAGATTTCTGCTTCCAGACTTCTTCTCCAGTCATTCTGTAGCTCTGTACACTCTTCCTGCCAGTTCTCAGCTCCCTGCAATCTTCCCAGTCTCTTTTCCTGGCCTCTCCTCTACTCATGTCCCACTCTTGGACCCCAAAAGTTTCAGTCACCCCTGGTAGAGACGACAGCTATAACCTCCTGTGCAACCTTGGCTTCCCCTGCCCTCCCCAGCCCATTCTCCAGTCTGAGAATCTGTTAACTTACGAGACAGACCACACCACTCTGGTAAAACCCCTCACAGTTCCTGGCATTAACTAACTTCGGGCCTGGAAGTCACCAACAAGCCCAGCAACTCTCAGCCCTGACCCTTTGCGCTTTCTCCAGTACAGTACTCTGCTCCACCCAGCCCCCCTGACATGCTAAACATGCCACAGGACTTGGGCCCTCCCACCTCCCCGCCTTAGACCACTCTTCCAGGACAAGTCTACACAGCTCACCTTGACATCTATGTCTTTGCTCAAATGCTACCTTTTAATAAGGCCTTCCTTGACCACTCTGTCCCTGGCAACTTTTCTGCTTCATTTTTCTCCCCCTGACATATATTTCCTAGTAGAAAAGCTTGGTGACATATAGGGGCCCTCTAAGGAAATGTGTCTCTAACTCCCAAGTTATTCTCCACTCTAGCCCCCCTCTCAAACTCCCCCACGCCAGCCCCTGTCCCGTCTTCTCCCACCACTCAGTTATTCATGGACGACCCCCTCCACAACTGCCACATTTCTCTGCTCCTTTTTTGTTAGTTTTGTTTTTGAGGCAGGATCTCAGTATGTAGCTCAGGCTGGCCTTGAGCTCACTATGTAGCCCAGGCTGGCCTTGGATTCCTGATGATCTTTTTGCCTCAGCCTCTCAAGTGCTGGGATTATAGGCATGCGCACCACCATGCCGCAGAGAAGAGCCCAGCTTCTCTGCTTCTCTTAACCGTCAGACACTTTGACAGATTGACCACCTGAATCCGTCTCCAGGGACTCTCCTCTCACTCTCTCATAAGCCCTGTCTGCTCTGGTCATCATCGCCATCATGCTGTAACAGCTCTTCTCCAGGTCACCTCCACACTGCTAAATCCCAACAGCCAGTTCTTAGTCCTAATCTCACGTGCCCTGTCAGCAACCTGTGCCTTACTGTAGCTCCCTTTCCCTCAAATATCATTCTCACTTGACTTCAAGTTCTTGCTCATCTTCCTACCCTCCAGAAACTGTCACCCAAATGTTCAGTGCTCAGATTCCTCATGCATATAGTTTTCTGCTTTTAAAAATGCTATTGGAAAGTGGGGTATGGTGGCACATGCCTGTAATCCCAGTACTCAGGAGGCTGAGGCAGGAGGATCATTGCGAGTTCAAAACCAGCCTGGGTTACAAAATGAGCTCGAGGCCAGCCTGAACTGCATAGTGAGACCCTGCCTCAAAAAGAAAAAAAAAAAAAAATGCTACAAGAGCCAGGCTTGGTGGCTGTAACCTATGATCCCAGCATTTGGGAGGCTGAGGGAAAAAAAAAAAAAACAACTGTAAGTTCAAGGCCAGCCTAAGCTACATAGTGAGTTCAAGGCCACGCTTGAACATAGTCAGACTCTGTCTGAAAATAAACTAATGAATTAATATAAAAATGGTATGAGTCTGGAGGTACAGCTCAATGGCAGAGCATTAGCCCAGCATGCACAAGACCCTGGCTTTGATCTCTAGCACAGCAAACAAAAACTATACTTTTGACTTTTGTGGTCTGGAATTTTCAGGATTCCAGGTTCAGTTATTGAACTGCCCAACCTATATCTCTGTTTGAAAATACTGGAATCTCATCTTTACTTCACAAACCTGCTTTTCCCCCAGCCTTCTCAATCTTGAGTGACGGCAACCCCAAGACCAAATTCTCAGGTCAGAAACCTCACATCATCCCTAACTTCTCCCTGTTCTTCTACTTCACATCCAACCTATCAGCAAATACCCACTGGCTTCCTATTCTTAGTATATGTGCTGCCGAACGGAGTATGCCCCACTGGCTTCCTACACCCACGCAGAGTTCCTCCTGTCTCTGTGTGCCACCGAAAGGTCCCAGTGTCTGCATCCCAAGAATCTAACAGGTCTTGCTGTCAACAGGGCAGTCAGAGATCCTTTCAAAACACAGATGAGATCACATCTCTCTCTGGTCAAACCCAGCAACAGTTCCCCATTTCTTTCAAGAAAAAGCCAAAGTCTTTTCAATGCCTGAAAGGGGATGCACTGTCTAGTTATTCATCTGAACTTCTCTCCCACTTGCCGCCCTTTCCTCCCTCCTGAACAGTCACACAGAACACCTTGGTGGTAGAACACTTTAGGCCATTGATGGCGAACATTTTAGAACTTTCAACAATAACAGCTGGCTGAGGCATGAGTGTCACAGGTTCGCCACTACTGATTAGGCTATTCCCATCTCAGGCCCTTGGCACCAGCGGTTCACTGTACTGCTTGATCCCAGGCTCTGCCCATCCCTCACCTCTTTTTATTTACTTATTTTGGGGTCTTGGGGGGTTGGGTTTTGGGGTTTTTGGGGGGGGTTGTTTGTTTGTTTTTTGATACCAGGGATCAAACTCACAACCTCGAGCCTGCCAGACAGGCACTTAAGCCACTGAGCCAAACTCCCAGCCCTAGCATTTTTGAGGCAGGGTCGTCGCACTGTGTAGCTCAGGCCAGCCGTGCGCTCGCGTTGTAGCCCAAGCCGGTCTCGAACTCACAATGCTCCTTCTACCTCAGCCTCCTGAGTGCTGGGATTAAAGGTGAGAGCCACTACACCTGGCTAATTGTCCAGCCTTCTTTTTATTTTATTTATTTATTTATTTATTTATTTTTTTTGCAGCACCAGGGATTGAACTCACAACCTCGCGCCTGCCAGGGCAGGCGCTTAAGGCACTGAGCCAAACTCCCGGCCCCCAGCCTTCTTTTTAAATTTTGTTCAAATGCCAGCTCCTGAGATCTTTCCAGAATACACTATCAGAAATTGCCATCCTAGCCCAGCATTGTGACACACACCTGTAATCCCAGCACTCTGAAAAGATGAAACAGAAGGATCACAAGTTCAAGCCTAGACTGGGCAATTTAAGACTCTAACCAAGATCCCGTCTCAAAAAACATAAATAAAAAGTAAAAGCCAGGCATGATGGTGCTTGCCCGTTAATACCAGCACTTGGGAAGTTGAGGCAGAAGGATCTCTGTGAGTTCGAAGCTAGCCTGGGCTCCACAGTAAGTTCAAGGCCAGCCTGAACTACAAAGTGAGACTGGCTCAAAAAAAAAAAAAAAAAAAAAAGGAGCTGAAGTTGTAGTTCAGATCAAAGGTTCAATCCCCGGTTCGGAAAGAAGAGGAAGGGGAAGAAGAAAGACAAAATTACCATCCGACCCCCTTACTTTCCCTGCTTCATTTGCTATAGTCTGTCTCACTCCCCACAACATTAATTCTGCCAGGACAGGAAGTTTTGTTCACAGCTTTATCTCCAGTGTCTAGAACGCGATGTATAAAGAATATACGCCCAACAAAAATGTATGGGATAAATACACAGAATTCACAGTCACCCTGTTATATGAAACCCAAACTTCCCATGGGGCTTCCAGAGCTCTAGGAGACCAGGACCCAGGTCCCGTCCACGGCGATCTCCATCCAGTGCCGGTGCGGCACTCAGGTAACTGGAACGCACCTTTGCGTGTGCCCTCCCCTCTACTCAGTGTTCTTCTTCCCGTGCGCGATCACAGGCCTCGCGCCTTCTAGCTGAGTGCCCTCCGCCTTCCATATAGCCCCAGGGGGAAAGACCCGCCCCTCCTACCTGGCTACCCAGCCTTCGGAGCGGGAGCCTAATCCTGAGGATGGGCTGCCACTCAATTAACCTCTGACCCACTAGCGCCCGCCCCCGGGGAGCCGCATCCTGTGGCATGAGGGCAACTTCCGGCTCGACAGCCAATCGGCGGGCGCGTGCCGCCATAAAAGTGTAGGGGGCGGGTCGGTAAGCTAGTTACTGGCTTTTGAACCCGGTTCCGAGGGTGTGTTGGCGCCATGTCCGGCCGCGAAGGTGAGTGTGTGCGGCGGGGGACGGGGGACAGGAAACTGGGGGCGGGGGGCGGGCGGTAGGGACCCGCTGAGAGCGCTCGTATTGCCCACAGGTGGCAAGAAGAAGCCCCTGAAGCAGCCCAAGAAACAGGCCAAGGAGATGGACGAGGTGAGCGCGGGCGCCCAGACGCGGGGGAAGCGGACAGAGGGGGAGACCGGACTGTCGTGAACCTGTCGCGCTGTTTCCCCCAGGAAGATAGAGCGTTCAAGCAGAAGCAAAAAGAGGAGCAGAAGAAACTTGAGGAGCTGAAAACGAAGGCCGCGGGAAAGGGCCCCCTGGGTAAGTGTCTGCGCGCCCAGCAGGACACAGCCCCCGCGGATTCGTTGGGATCTCGAGGAACTGGAGGCCTCGCAGCCTAGGCAGCCTTCGGCTCTCACTCTGTACGGAAGCTGCAAAACTCTGCCCCACAGATTCTAACGGTGAAGTTTCTGAATATTCCCTATAGCTCACTGTCTTTTTTTGCTTGTAACATTACTTAAAATTTTTGTTTACTGTTCATATTATCTGTAATAACAGCAATGCATCCGTCGTCATTTCGGATTCATCTACTTGGCTTGCTGTTCCTCCATGTGCTTTTCTGATATACCGTTTGGCTTGTTCCTTTATGTGAGAGGAATGAATTACATCCGTCTCAAAAGATTCTTCAAGCCCACTAGTGGTAGTATATAACGTGCTTTTGGTTTTTTTGAGACAGAGTCTATGTATTCCAGGCTGTTCTCGAACTCTCAGTGATCCTCATCTTGTCCTCTTGAGCTCTGGGGTTATAGGCAGCATGTGCTACCACACTTGGCAATGTGCTTTTTTTTTTTTTTTTTTTTTTTTTTTTTTTTTTTTTTTTTTTTTTTTTTTTTTTTTTTTTTTTTTTTTTTTTTTTTTTTTTGGCAAATCCATTTTATTGAAACATAAAAAGAAAAAAAAAACTGGAACAAATTTTCAGAGCACGTCATTCAGGGGTAACAATGGTACATGCAGGCAATGTTCTTTTGAAATACTGCTTTACATTTGTCAAAACTAGTGATTTCTTCATTTACAGTTATTTATACCCTATTTGAGCATTCTGAGTCACATAGAGTGTGGTGGAGGCAAAGATAGTGAAAGTGTCATCCAAAGCTTTTCAAAACTCCTAACTCAGTGGATTCAGTCCATTATTATATGTCCACATACGGCTGGGATTCTTCCTGTTGAGGTATCTGGTGTCTCACCTTCACTTAATCTGCAATCATGTATAGGGAGAAAGCCAGTCGTTAGTGATACCCTGTACAAATCAAGCATCTCTAATCTGAAAATCCATAGTGTTCCTAAATCCAAAATGTTTTTGAATACAGATGCATTATAAACTAGCCAAGAGTTCTTTTGCTCAATTCAGATGAAAATCATAAAACTGGTATGTTAGTGAATGAGCGGGGTCAGAGGGGTTCCCCCAAGGAGGACCTGGGGCTCCCAAGTTGCTCACCCCTCATGAGATAGGTTCATTGACCTTTATCATTAAAAAAAAAAAAAAAAAACCAGGATGCATGAGGGAGAGATACAGGCAAGTAGATGTATTAAACAGAATTAGAAAGCAAGAAAAAGTAGGGAAAAAGCTTTAGCTTAAGGCACTAAAAGAGGCAAAGGACTGATGATCAGGCCGGCTCTTAAACAAAAACAAACAAAAAAAAATAGCACTAGCTTTTTATGGTTTTGCTGGAGTATGCTAGGGGCTGGTAACTTGCTGTTAGGTCATGAGGTAATCCCAGTACTCTGGGAGGCTAATGCAGGACCATTGTAAGTTTGAGCCCTAGACAGTTTAGCAGCTTTGCAAGACTCAAAAAAGGACTGAAGGGCTGGGGATTTAGCTCAGCAGTGCAAGCGCTTGTCTGGCAAGCACGAGGTCATTAAGTTCGATTCCCGGCACCAAAAAAAAAAAGAGGACTAAAGATGTAACTCAGTGTGAAGGGATATGTGAAATGTAAGTGAATTTTGTGTTTAAACTTGAATCCAGAACCTCAAGATACCTCCTTTTTTTTCTCCTTGTACTGGGAACCAAACTCAGCAGCTATATCCCTGCCCAAGATACTTCGTTTTGTATATGCAAATGTTCCAAAATCCAAAACACTTCTGACCCTAGGTGTTTCAAATAATGGATAATGAACCCAGTTTTTAAAAAATTTTTACAGCTCTTCTGTAGCTTCCTTCCTGTATTCAGCATATTTAATCCTACAACTACTTGTTAATTACCTACGGGGTGTCAAATATCATTTGTAAATTGAGTAACAATATAGGCATTTTGTTTTTTTGTTTTTTTGTTTTTTTTGCGGCACCGGGGATTGAACCCACAGCCTCGCACCTGCCAGGGCAGACGCTTAAGGCACTGAGCCAAACTCCCGGCCCTGGTTTTTTGAGGCAGGGTCGCACTATGTAGCTCAGGCCGGTCTTACACTCGCGTTGTAGCCCAAGCCGGCTTCGAACTCACAACGCTCCGCCTACCTCAGCCTCCCGAGTGCTGGGATTAAAGGCGTGCGCCACCACGCCCGGCTTTGTTTTGTTTTTTGACATGGGGTCTTGCTGTGTAGTTCAGGCAGGCCTTGAACTCACTGTGTAGCCCAGGTGGGTCTCAAACTCACCGCAAACCTCCTGTCTTAGCCTCCAGAATGCTGGGATTACATGTGCCACCACACCCAGCAACATACAGGCCTTGAGTAAGTCAGTTATGGTGGCATATGCTGTAATTTCAGCACTCTGAGAAACCAAGGCAGAAGGATCACAGATTCAAGCCCAGCCTCTACAGCTTAGCAAAACTCTGTCTCAAAAATAATAATTAAAAAGGGCAGAGTATGTAACTCAGTGCAAAGGTCCTGGGTTCAATTCATAGTGCCCGCATACACACCCAGTGTAAATGCAGTGAGTAAACCAGGTCACAAAAACATAGTATGGGATATAGCATAATGTAGTGTGGCAGCACAGACCTAGTAGTCAGACTATCCAGATTGGAATCCTGCTTCTTCACATACCAGCTTATAACCCTGAATGACACCAAATACAAAGACTTACTTTACTGCCTGTAAGTGGGTTGCTGCGGAACAATGAATGAAGTACCCAACAGTGTAGATGGGGAACAGTGTGTAGCCATTAGTTGTTTCCCTTCCTCAGCCTCATCCTGCCTTCACCCAGAGTAGGTATTGGGAAAGTACTGTTCATGCCTTTGTCGAAGTGAATACGTGGTTCAAGAACCAAGCCTTACTAGGATCCCCATAAAATCCATGGGTTTTTACCATAAGAACTGTATTATTGTGTAAGTGATTTTTTTCCCTTTTTTTTTTCCTTTTGCAGCCACAGGTGGAATTAAGAAATCTGGCAAAAAATAAACTGTTCCTTGTGCCTAAGATAATGATGACCCTGGATTCCATTCCTATTCCGTTATCTGAATTCCCTCCCATAAGATCTTTTGACACCTATAACTAGAATGAAGTGTGTTCTTGGAGTCTGTTGTACATTTAAGAATAAAAATTTTGTAAAAAAGAAACAAAAAATCATACAGTGGTTTATTGTCTCTCTAGTTTTCATTCAGCCATTTCTGCCTCAGCTGTGAATTTAATGTAAACCCAGCCTGTAATTCTGCCATAGTCTGCTCTTTGATCTTTATTCTGATCTGAATTCTGTATCATCTGGAATTAAACCAACTTATTTGAAAGACTTATTCTTGTATGGTTGTACATTTAACAGAATACCTTATCTGAGGTTAGTGAAAGAATTAGTACTTCAGGAAGAAACAAATTCTTTTTCTGCTACAATATCCAATTTGTCATATGGATCAATTGCGTTATCCATTTGTTCATGAAAGGAGTCTGCTCTGTGCAGACACAGGCATGTACCAGTGAACATAGCTCCTTTTGTTGAGGAACCTCTCTATTATGATAGGGATATATGATACATACTATGAAGAGGGCAAAAATGAGAAAGAGACCAAAATCCTAAGAACCAGGTGCCCTCGACTGCATATCCACTAGGGATGCAGAAAGGTCCTGGATTCCTAATTTTTTGCTTTTTTGAGACTCAGTAGTCCAGGCTAGCCTTGAACTCACTATGTAGTCCAGGATCGCCTCAAAGTCAAGGTGATCCTCCTGCCTCAGCTTCCCAAGGGCTATGATTACAGGCATGTGCCACCACATCGGTCTTGTGTCATGCTCCACATTTAGTCCATCAAAATAAAATCTGGCTTTGCCATAGTCCTTCCAATACTATCCATTCTGTAATCCATCTGGATAATGGCAGACACCCCAAATACATCTTCCTGCTCCTACCATTGCTTTGCTGCAGTCTAGTCTTCACTCAGAACCCAGGATAATTTTACTAAGCCATAAATCAGACTTTCTGCTTGATTTATTCTTCAGGAGCTTCTTAAGAGCAAAAGCCAAAGTTCTTAACATTACCAATGAGGCCACATAGGATCTAGATACCACTCCTTTCCCTCTCATCTCTACTATTCAGCTCACTGGTCCATCCTCAGCCAGAGTAGCCTGTATCAGGCAAGCTTCTGCTTCACAATTTTCACTAGCTCTCTTCTGCCTGTCAACAGTCCTAGAGACTGGACATTGCCTTTAGACCGCTGAACTCAACCATCACAATAGTGACCTCTTCCTAACCATTATATGAAGTGGTAGTTCCATGTCTTACTCCAGTTTATTCTCTGCCATCTCTGACTACAATGTAAACTTGCAGAACCCATCCATAAGTGCTTAATGAAAGTCAAGAGGCACAAGTCTTTTGATCCCCCCTCCCCTGCCCCACTCCAGGACCTGGTGCTTCCCCCCGCCCCCCCCCCGCCCCCGCCGGTACCAGGGATCAAACACAACCTCATGCTTGTCAGGCAGGGGCTTGTTCCACTGAGCTAAACCCCCAGCCTGGTACAATTATGAACATAATGGTAAAACCTCTGAGAAGGTTTTTTGTTGTTGTTTGTTTTGTTTTGTTTTATACTGGGAATCAAACACAACCTTGCACTTGCCAGGCAGGTGCTGTGCTGCTGAGCTGTATCTCCGGCCTTGAGAATGTGTTTTTAAAAGTACTATGCCAGGCATGGTAAATCTCCATAATCCCAGCACTCAGGAACTTGAGGCAGCAGAATCACCACAAATTCAAGGCCAGCCTGAACTACACAGCAAGACCTTGTCTCAAACAACAAACAAAAGGACTCTAGAATCATTTTAAGACTATTAAATCAAGATGAAGCCAGGCACGGTGGCACACGCCTGTAATCCCAGCTCTTGGGGGCTAAGGCAAAAGGATTGCTATGAGTTCAAGACCAGCCTAAGCTACAAAGTGAGTTCAAGACCAGCCTGAATCATATAGTGAAACCCTGCCTCAAAAAAGACCAAAAAAAAAAAAGAAAAAGAAAAGACTGAAATTGGTTTGGGGTTTTCTTGTTTGTTTGCCCAAACATGAATTTTGCTCAAAATTCATGATCTTCCTGCTTCAAATTCAAGTAGCTGGGATTACAAGCATGCCATTGCACTTGGCCAGGAAAGATTTTGATAGATTGAAACCTGTTTTATGACTATAGTGTAGCAGATATTAATGGAAAACAAAAACCCATACCAGCTTGCTCTGGTTCTCTCCAGAAAGTTGGACACCCAGCAGAATCTTCTTTGGGGTTTAACCATTCCCTATGGGGCACCCAGCCCCCGGCACTGCTGAAAACAACCCTTCTGAGTACTAATGACAGCATGCTACACCTAAAAGGAAACTGCTGCTCTTCTGCTAGGTGGGCCCTAATCTCTGATGACAAATGAACAATTCTGTCTCCAGAGCCAGAGACCTGCAGCAGTTAAACAATTTAAACACTCAGGTCAAGCTGGGCGTGGTGGCACATGCCTTTAATCCCAGCACTCGGGAGGCTGACGTAGGCGGAGCATTGTGAGTTCGAGGCTGGCGTGGGCTACAACGTGAGCGCAAGGCCGGCCTGAACTACATAGAGCGACCCTCTCTCAAAAAACTAGGGCCGGAGAGGCCGGGAGTTTGGCTCAGTGGCTTAAGTGCCTATCTGGCAGGCGCGAGGTTGTGAGTTCAATCCCTGGTGCCGCAAAAAAAAAAAAAAAAAAAAAAGTTTAGCCGGGCGTGGTGGTGCACGCCTTTAATCCCAGCACTTGGGAGGCTGAGGTAGGAGGAACGTTGGGAGTTCAAGGCCTGCTTGGACTACAATGTGAGCGGAAGGCCGGCCTGAGCTACATAGTACAATCCTGCCTCAAAAACCTAGGGCCGGGAGTTTGGCTCAGCGGCTTACGTGCCTGCCTGACAGGTGTGAGGTTGTGAGTTTGATCCCCGATACCACAGGAAAAAAAAAAAAAAAGCACTCAGGCCAGGTGTAGTGATGTATGCCTATAATCCCAATACACGGAGGCTGAGGCAGGAGGATCACCGCAAGTTTGAGGCCAGTCTGGGATACATAGAGAGACCCTTTCTCAAAAAAAAATTGAGCCTGCCCAGCCTTGATAATTTAGCAAGACCAGTCCAAAGATAATAAAGGGTTGGGGATGTAGCTCAGTACCAAGGCCTTGGATAGGTCAATCCAGTACCAGGAAAATATTTTTTCAGTGTTCAGGCAGCTATTTCAGGGAACCTATCAGTTGCTTTCAAAACCTAAACTCCTAGCTGGGCAAGGTGGCACACACCTGTAACCCTAGCACTTAGGAGGCTGAGGCAGAAGGATTGCTGTGAGTTGGAGGTCATCCTGGACTACATAGTGAGTTCAAAACCAGCCAGCCTGAACTACATAGTGTGATCCTGTCTCGAAAAACAAAACAAAACAAAACAAACTCCTTAGGCGTTCTAAGCCTGACAGAAATCCCCTTTTTATTTAATCTCCTTTTCACGTAATGCATTAACAAATACTCATGGGACAGCCATAGGCTGTTTGATACTGAGCATTCAAGGTTGAAGAGTCTTGCTCCCGTCACCAGTGTCAATCCTCTACTGTTACTGTCTGTTCTGCACACCACTGCTGCTTAGTAAAATCTCGCAGGCACTCCAGCCCAGTTCAAATTCCTGTTTCTCTGTGAAACTTTACCTTCTCTTTGCCATAGATGACTCCTGGCTGGCGCTCTGTGTTGAATTCTTACCTGAGTAGTCCCATGCGCCAGCCTCCTAGATCCTTTTTCTTGCTAACTTCCAACCTTTGGAAAACCCAGGGGCCACGTCCAGGAGCCTCCTTTGACCTCCTAGGCCTCTCTACAACCAGCCTCTCTACAACCAGCACTTAGAACAAAAAGCTCCCACAGTCAGCGGGATGAGTGAATGAATGTTAACCCTTTCGCACACGGGCACACGTTCTCAGATCACTCTCTGCTTGAAAACACAATACATTTGAAACATTTACTATTCTGGAAGATGCCTGCTCACTGTAGCTCCATTCATACACCTCCCGCAGCCCCGCTCTTCTGACCTCCCGCCTGAAAACTCCAGGTATGTGACAGGTGGGTTTGACGGGAAGACAGTACACGACTCCTGGCAGCCGCCTGCTAGGTTCAAGCACACAAGTGATAATGCCGAGACGAACTGCTCCTGTGCAGAGATTTGCAGTCCAACGTTCCAGGGAAGGCTCGAAGAGCCCAGCGCTCAGAAAAGCAGACACACCGCCCACTCGCGCCGACTAGGCGCAGAGTCCCAACAGCGGACCTGCTTAATCCCCGTGAGCACCTGGGGAGGGGAGGGCCGAGCGCGGCGACACGCTCCGATACGTCATTCCCCCGCGCCCTGCCTCTGGCGGCTGATTGGCCAGTAGGCCGGGGGGCGGGGCCCTGGTGGCTGAGGCGAGCTGGGGCGCGCGGGCAGTTGGTTCAGCTACGGCCTCGCGCTGTCCTGCTTGGGGCCCAAGGGCGGCATGGCCGGGACTCCTGCGCCGGGCAGCAAGAGGTGGAGCGGGCCGCCGGCACTCCACCATGGCCCGCCGCCCCTCCACCATGGCCCGCCGCCCGGCACCGGCCACCCTCCGAGCAAGCGGGCCCGGGGCTTCCTCGCTGCCACCCCACTGGACCCCGAAGACCCATTCGATGCGCACGGGGAACTCACCGCCGACGACCTGGAGGAGCTCGACATCCTGGCGTCCCAAGCCCTAAGCCAGTGCCCGGCCGCGGCCTCGGACCTGTCCAGTGAGTGCCGCGGGCCCTCTCGGGGTGGGAGGTGCAGACCTCGCCGGCGATCTTGAAATCAGTGGCTCTGGAACCCCAGCAAGCTGTGCCCCGAGGTCTTGGGGCAGTTGTGTTCCAAAAAGACCTTTAATTGAAGAGGGAAGTGTATCCTTAATGTCAGACAGCCAATTTAAAATATATATAGCCAGATTGACTTTTTACTTTACATTTTAAAATTTAGGCCGCTCGGCTCTTGGTTCTAAGCAGAGATCCTTGTACCACAACTTCCGCCGCCACAACCATCGCCCAGCATGGGAGAGGCTTTAGATCATATGCAGCCCATGGTACCCCTTGGACAGTGTGCGCATAAGAAGGGCCTGGCAAAGGCAAAAGATGAGGCGTATATATATATATATATATATATAGTAACCTAGCAAGGTGCCCAAAGGTTAGGAACTGCAGCAGATCTCTAGAGCATTGAGCAAAATACAAAAACTTTTCCTTGATGGAACTTAATATTCTATTTAGAGAATGAAATCTGATGAGGCTGCCAGAAAAGATAAAGGTCACCTCGAATCTGTGCTTGGCAGGTAAGGCATCTTAAATGCAACAAGGTCATTACCTGGAAGCCTAGTCCTCTAGCATCTCCAGCATGGAGCCTGGCAAAGCAGATACTATTCAACACTCAGTGATGACCAGACAGTCTGTGTGACTGTGATTTGCATCACTGTCCATCCAGTAGCACGAGGTGACTCCTCCCCCTTCCTTGACCCTGTGTCTAATTCCTTTCTAAATCTTATCATCAGCTGAGTGAGGTGGCGCATGCCTTTAATCCCAGCACTCGGGAGGCTGAGGTAGCAGAGCATTGTGAGTTCAAGGCCGGCTTGGGCTACAACGCAAGCACAACGCCGACCTGAGCTACATAGTGCGATCCTGCCTAAAAAAACTAGGGTTGGGAGTTTGGCTCAGTGGCTTAAGCGCCTGTCTGGCAGACGCGAGGTTATGAGTTCAAGCCCTGGTGCCGCAAAATAAATAAATAAATAAATAAATCTTGTCATCAACTTTACCTTCTAAATCCATCTCTAGCATCCATCCTTTTCATATCATTTCTACCAACATCCTGATCTATGCTACTATGGCTGCAACCCAGGACAAATGTCTGCTAAATTGGCTCACCTTTTCTCATCTTGTCTGCCTACAACTCAGACTTTATACTACACCCAGAGTGATCTTTTCAGAACTCAAATCCAACTGTATCTCACACAGTATGCATGAACATTCATATTGAAAGCAAAGCGCTATAATAATTTCTCACTCCTTCTAGTACAGAGACCAAATTCTTTTCTTTTTTTCTCTTTTTTGTTGAGACTGGGTCTCACTATGTAGTTCAGGGTGATCTTGAACTCACTATACTATATAGCACAGGGTGGCCTCAAATTCACAGAGATCCTACTACCTCAGCCTCCCAAATTCGAGAATTATAGGTATGCACACCACACCTGGCTTAGAAACCAAATCTTTAATATAACCTGCAAGGTCTAGCAACAAGGTCCTCTGACTCTTTCTTACTTTCTGTCTCTGGGTTCTAACCACACTAACCTTCTTTTATTTCTTGAATTTTTCCTACATCCTTACAATACAGGAACTCTACACATTGCTCTGTTGAATGTTCTTGCCACCCATACCCTATCTCTATTCATCTGTTTCAACCCTGTGTATCCTTCAGCTCTCTGCTCAGTCAAGGCTTTCTTAGGGAAACATTCCAATCGTTGCACTTGGGTTGGGTCACGTTTTTTTTTTAATTTTTTTTTTTTTTGCGGAACTGGGGATCGAACTCACAACCTCGCACCTGCCAGACAGGTGCTTAAGCCACTGAGCCAAACTCCCAGTCCTAGTTTTTTGAGGCAGGGTCACACTATGTAGCTCAGGTCAGCCTCGTGCTCATGTTGTAGCCCAAGCCGGCCTCGAACTCACAACACTCCGCCTACCTCAGCCTCCCAATGGGTCACATTTTTATAGATATTCTTGTATTTGTTCTCTGCAGCTCTTAGCACAGTTGTGATCTCTCCACACACCCTGGAGAGTGACCCCAGGACCTTTGCACTGAGCTACATCACTGAACCTTTTGACTTTTTATTTGAGATAAAGTTCACTCACTAAGTTCCCCAAGCTGGGTTCAAACTTGGAATCTTCCTGCTTCATTCTTCCAGAGTGCTGGGATTATAAGTGTGTGCCACCATGCCTGGTTCATAGCTGTATTTGTATTTATTCATATGATTATTTTTTGATTGTCGTATGAGCTTCCTGAGTTTTAGGCCTGTATCCATTTTGTTCACTCTTATATATTTATACACTAACACCATGCCTGGTATATTGTAGTTGTGCAGTAAATATTATTGAATAATAGTATAGTCCTGGCTAGTGAGATATCCACAGTACCTTTCAACTTTTAGTTTTTAGTTTTTAGTGTCTTGTTTCGTTTCACTTCGTTTCATTTTGTTTCATTTCCTTTTTTTTTTTTAAATAGTGAGGGTTGTAATATGTAGTCCAGGCCAGCCATAAACTTGCTATGTATTCCAGGCTGTCCTCAAATTTGAGATCTTTCTGCCTCGGCCCCCTGAGTGCTGGAATTACAGGCAAGCACAACCATACCTGGCTCTTTTAGTCTTTAGTTGAGACTTAAAATTGAGTGAAAAGTGAGGAGTGGGTAGTAGCATCCGTGCTTTCATATGGATTGTTTATGAGTTTACATCATGTTTTTAGGTGAGAAAATACCAATACATGCTGCTTACTAGATTATTCTCTGCTTTCCAGAGTAGTTTATGTGGGCATGGGGGCCCACACCTGTCATCTCAGCTACTCAGAAAGGTGAGGCAGGATGATCACAGGTTTGAGGCCAGGCGGGGCAACTTAGTGAGACCCTGTCTCAAAATAAAAAAATAAAAAGGGCTGCAGGATGTAGCTCAGTGATAAATGGGACCTGGGTTCAATCCACAGTAACACACACACATAGTGATTCATTTCTGCATTTTCTGGCAACAGTGGGGAAATGTTGGGTCCTAAAATATATATGGAAATTGTTTTATACAGCTGTTCATAAGGTTCGCAGATTAGATGGGATGTCAAATAGTCCTGCAGGGAAGAACAGAGAAAATGCTTCAGTTAAAGATAACTTCGAAGTAGATGTACTTCAAATGCAATACAAAGAACTTAAGGAAAAGGTCAGTAACTTCACTTTTGGGGTTTCTGTTGCTGCTGTTTGTTTTTGATGCTGAGGATTGAATGTAGGGCCTTGTGTACGCTAAGTAAGCATGTGTTCTACCATGGAGCTCCCTCCCACCCCTAACTTAAAATAGCTGTTTCATTCATTTATGTATTTGAAAGCATTGTACAGTAAAAAATGCAAAAGTTTTTAAAACAAGCATCTCAGTTTTGTTCCTGTAAAATGAGAGAAGGTCGGGGAAAGAAAGCTAGAAAATTTAGACTAGAAGACACACTGTGAGTGATACCCTGTCTCAAAAAATAGGGCTGGGGATTTAGCTCAGCAGCCTAACCGCCTGTCTGGCAGGCACGAGGTTGTGAGTTCAATCCCCAGTACCAAAAAAAAAAAAAAAAAAAAAAGGCACAATGTGAGATTTCTAACAACAAGATAAGAAAAGAAGCACTGTACACCAGATCCAAAAGGAAAAATACAAACTGTTAAAGCACTGAGATGAATTTATAGCATATCTATATGAGGAACAATATAACAGTTGCTATTTTATTAGCAACTTAAGTATGAACACATGTCAGTCCCTAAGAAAACCAGGAACAAAATGTGGAATTCCAGTTCACTGAAGTGTGACCTGGATTGTTAAATGCCTTTTAGAGCCTAAAGAATCTACATGTGACGTGAAAGTGGAAGGAAAACTGTTAGAGAAAAAGAAAGGAATTGTGGAGTGGGGTAAAGGGGAAGTGATTCAAAGTTTATTATATGCATGTATAAAATGAAACCTATTCTGTATAACTATTATGCATTAAAAACAATCTGCATGAGTGAGTGACAAGTGCATCTTTAACCTGTTCTTGCTGACTATCAATTAATTTGGGATTTACAGTTGAAGGCAATGGAAGAAGAAATCCTCATTAAGAATGGAGAAATTAAAATTTTGCGGGATTCATTGCATCAGTCAGAATCCATTCTGGAAGAACAGAAAAGATCATATTTCCTCCTTGAGCAAGAGAAAACTCAAGCACTCAGTGATAAAGAAAAGGAGTTCTCCAGAAAGGTAACTCAGGGCAATTATTTTGCATATGATAGACAGTAATTTTGTCTGCTCACTGACTTCCTTCCTTCCTTCGTTTTTTTTTTTTTTTTTTTTTTTTTTTTTTTTTTGTGGCACCAGGGATCCAACTCACAACCTCACGCCTGCCACACAGGCGCATAAGCCACTGAGCCAAACTCCCGGCCCTAGTTTTTTGAGACAAGGTCGCACTATGTAGCTCAGGCTGGATTTGTGCTCACGCTGTAGCCCAAGCCGGCCTCGAACTCACAGCGCTCCTCCTTACCTCAGCCTCCCGAGTGCTGGGATTAAAGACGTGCGCCACCACACCTGGCTTTTCATTTGTTTTATAGTACGGAAGACTGAACCTAGAGCCTTCACACCACACTACCTCCCCAGTCCAGTTTTCCTTATGAGACAGGGTCTTGCTGAGCTGCCCAAGCCTCTGAGAGTGCTAGGATTACAGTCATGTGCCATCACTTCGCCTACTGATTTCTTTTAAAAGCAGTGACAGTGACACTGTGTTGCCTATAAATCTTTCTGCTCTTAGTAAATTGTCACACTTTTCTTCCAGTCTGCTTATGGTTTAGAAAAGGAATGAGATGAAATACTGCATCACTGTGGTATTTAGTATTGGCAAAAATAAATCACCAGTTTAGAATTTCTAGAAACAGGATTAAATTCAGGCTGTCCTGGTAGATGAACTCAGTTAACCTAGCTTAGGTCAAAAGAAAATATAATGACAAGTCTGGGAAAAGAGGAGTATGCTAGGGTCTTGGGGGACCCAGACCTTACCAGGCTACATTTTGATTTCCCATGCTATATATAGACAGGCTCTGTCCTTATAGGAGAGGGTAGATTCTCGCCCAGGGAGAGGTTCCTGGACTCATACTCTAACTCCAAAGCACAGGTAAGACTTTGCTTCCTATCTCAAGTTTAAAAATCTGAGGAAGGCACTGATTGGCCTACCTTGAGTCAGGTGTCTGTCCCTGAACCGGCTGCTGTCCAACGAAAGCCCCCATTTGAATCACATGTTCAGAGGTAGGGAAATGATTGTTTCTCAGGGAAAGGGAAATACTGTTCTGGGAAGAAAAACGGCACGTATGTAGTACATACCACCACTTTCCTTCTGTACCTCCTGAAGTGATATGTGTGTGAGAGATTAGAGACTGAAGCCAGGGCCTCACACATGCTAGGCAAACACTTTCACTGAGCTAAGTCCCCAGCCAAACTTAACAAACTTTAAATATTCTATGCATTTACCTATGCCCTGGTGCTAACTCTAGTAGTTGACTATATATATATATATATATATATATATATATTTTTTTTTTTTTTTTTTTTTTTTTTTTTTTTTTTTTGGTAGCAGGGATCAAACTCACAACCTTGTGCCTGCCAGGCAGGCGCTTAAGCCACTGAGCTAAATTCCCAGCCCTATATTTTGAGACAGGGTCTCACTGTGCACTGGCCTTTAACTCACTTTGTAGCCCAGGCTGGTCTGGAATGACTTTCCATATAAATGATGAAGAGCTGGGCATGGGGGTGCACACCTGTACTCTCAGGACTGGGGAGACTGAGGCAGGATCACCACAAGTTCAAGGCCAGCCTAGACTATCTAGTGATTTTGAGGCAGCCTGAACTATAATGCAGCACCCTGTTTCAAAAAACCAAAATAAAAGCTGAGCATGGCACACTTGTAATCCTTAGCCTTTCTCAGAAGGGGAGACTGAGGCAGGAGGATTGCCATGAGTTCAAAGCCAGTCTGGGCTACATGGTTGGACCCTGACTCAAAAAACAAAGCTGAGCATGGTGGCACAGGCCTGTAATCCCAGCACTCAGGAGGCTGAGGCAGGAGGATTGCTGCAAGTTTGAGGCCAGCCTGAACTACACAGTGAAACCCTGTCTCAAAAAGACAACAAATAAATAAGTGAATGAATGATGAAGAAAAAGAAATTTGCAGTTATGCAAACCAGTGAATCCAGGTTCCAGTGGTGACCTCAGACTAATGACTAAAATGTGACTTATTTCTACAGACTATCCCAGAAAATAACCAGAAAAGTTGTCAGGAGGCCCAAACCTTCCTGCATTTACTGCGACTGGTGGTGTGCCTGGTACAGCTTGTGTGATGGCTGCTACTGGGGAACCCGGGAGCCAGAACAGCAGGTCTTCCTATACATATGCACAGAGCGTTGATAGAACTCTAAAATACTCTGCTCAGACTTTCAAGACCTAGAATTGTGCACTACTACATTTGATTAAAGGATTTAAAAAAAGAAAAAATCAACAGCCGGGCATCATGGTGCACACCAATAATCCCAGCTACTCAGGAGAGAAAGGCAGGAGGATCGCAAGTTCAAGATCAGCCTGGGCTACATATTGAAACTGTATCTCAAAAAAAAGAAAAGAAAAGTTACTATTGAAGTTTGGCACCTTGCCAAACTGTGTCACACAATTTCTATTCATCAGAGTTCTCCTTAATCTTCCCACCTGTGTTGGAAACAAGTATCTGTTACAGATTCAGAAAAGCTAAGTAAATGATGGGCTTGTAACTGCCTTCACAATAGTTAAAAGTCAACTATCTTTCTAGAATACTATACTATCTTTCAGGAAGGCTAGCATTTTATATTTTAGGACATCTACATGACAGCAGACTTTTTTTTTTTTTTTTTTTTTTTGTGGGGGGAGTCTTTTTGGAGGCAAGGTTTTACTATATGGTTCAGGCTGGTCTTGAACTCACTTTGTAGCCCAGGATAGCCTTGAACTCGCAGCGATCCTCCTGCCTCAGGCTCCCAAGTGCTGGAATTACAGGTGTGCACCACCACGCCCAGCTGACAGCAGATTTTTATATGTGCTTTTTTTTTTTTTAACTAGCTTGGGATTTTGAAGCCCAGAAATATTTTTATGAACATTATAGTGCCATGGCAAGTATATTTCTTTTGCCTTTCAGCTCCAGTCATTGCAGTCTGAACTCCAGTTTAAGGATGCAGAAATGAATGAATTAAGGACAAAGCTTCAAAGCAGTGAACGGGTGAATAAACTGTCTGCTCCCTCCATTTCCCATGTCAGGTAAGGATGGTGCTAGAGAGCTAATTCAGTTTTACATCGTTTAGTAAAAAGTATGTGTAACCCTGTCAGGCTAGTCCTGAACAAAGACCATTTAGACCCTGCTACCTGGGCAGAGGTCCTGTTTGCTGAAGTATTCAAAGGAGGTTTGGATGAAGCTAAATGGTTTGAGATGTCACAGTATAAAAGCCCTCACCATGTCGGTGCTTTCTTTGAATGAGACTTTATAAACACAATGTCTCAAAAGTAGAAAAAGTGAGCCAGGGGTGGTGGCACATGTTTGTAATACTAGCACTCTGGGAGGCTGAGGCAGGAGGAGCAAAGAAAAAAAAAAGCTCAGAAGTGGGGGTGGAGGGATTGGGGATGTAGCTCAGTGTGATGGCTGCAAAAGATAAATAAATAGTTACATAAATAAAAAAGATAAGAAAAAGCTGAGAAGATGATCTCCAAACATGGGGAATAGGCCAGTCTTCATTTCTAGTGATTTGTATAACATACCAGGGTTCAATTCCTCTCCAAAGAATCTGTTGAACCTAACAGATTTTCCCCCACATATGAGTATGTTTCAGTACTAGCTGAATACTGGAATGTTTTTCCTCAGTTGCTGCTCTGGGACTTTTTTCTGACAGCCCTGCATTTGCTCCTGGATGTGCTTAATTTGTTAATGGTTTGTATGCTATCTTCTGCCTGTCACAGCAGTCTGGTACTATAAGTAGCAGCCTTGAAATTTAAATGGTGTCAGGACATTTTTCTAATAGTGCACATTCTGCCTTTGCCCATCATAAGCAGTGAAGTTAAGCTCGCCTCGCCTTGCATACTCTAAGGAGTCAGGAGCTGAGGGTGAGTCCATCCTCCCCTCTTCAGGACCGCGTCAGGGGCCTAAGGTTGTGCCTCAAACATGGAGAAGCTGACACTGAGAAACTTGCTGCTTTTAACCACTTTCTAATAGAGTTTTTTTCTAATTGCATCTCTTCGAATTCTGGCACTATTAAAAATTAGATTGTTCCACATTGTACAGTTTTTTTTGGTGGAACTGGAAATAGTAAAAGAATTATGGTCAGTATTTTGGGGTGATTAGAGGAGAATATGGAAATTTGGTAATTCACATTGAAATCCCTTGAATTTTGTACCACTGTCCTGGACAAAGTATGATATATGCATAGTAGATAAAACCAAAAAACACCTAAACATGAGCAGTTAAAATTTGTTGAAAGTTTGGTAACCAAGTACTTTAGGGGATTTTAGCAGAATTATTACTTTGCTTTCATAATTAACTTTTTTCAGTCCTAGGAAAAACTTTTCTGTGGTTGTAAGACCAGAAACATGTTCTTCACAATTTGGAAAAACATCTTTTCCTACAAAGGAGTCTTTCAGTGCTAACATGTCCTTTCCCCACTCCTGCCGGACAGAGCCAGGCCAGACAGAGCCAGGAAACAAGTCTACGGCAGGCAGAGAGGGTAAGTCTGTCTGTTAACCATCTACTGCTGTATAACAGACTACCCAAACTTGTGGCTTAAAACAAAAATAACTATTTATTTTCTCTCAGTTCTAGGGGGTCTGCAATTCTGAAATTGCCTAGTGAAAGCAGCTTACCTTTTCGGGGTCTAGAGTCACTCAAACTTTGTTGATGCTGAAGGATCTGGAATGAAAACATTGATTCCTTTCCCGATGGGCCTCTCCACAGGGACAGAAGGTGTCCTTACAACATGATAGATGGCTTCCCTTATTGCCAGCAGACCCAGAGAGAGGCAGCTAGACTGAGGGATTGCTGATTCTTTCTAGAGGGAGACCATCTAGCGTGGCTAGTTTTCACTGAGACTGTGCTATACCAGTTCGTCTGTAATTCAGATATAATTAATTTCCTCTTACCACCAGCCTTTTCAGATCTTGCCACTTCTGAGAAGCTATGGTCTACTTACATTTTTGGTGTCTAGCAGCTGGTGGTACAGTGCAGGGTAGTGTTACAAGCAGACAAGAGAGCCCAACAGCCTAGATATTAGTCCTAACCTACTTACTGGCGTGTCTGATCTGGGCAAGTCCTTCACCTTTGTCCCTTGGCTTCCCTAATGTAAAACAGAGCTAAGGATAATACCTCCTCGGAGGGTTGCTCTGAGGAACAAAGAAGCTGCTGTGTGTAAAATCGTGGATACATACTAAGCTCTGTATAAATGTTAGTCATTACCGTATTCATCTTGTCACTTCATTTTGAAGTGAGGCAAACAGCCCAGTTTTTTTCTTTCTTTGTATGAATTCCTTTTATACGAAGAAAGCAAAAGATACAAGCTGCTTTGGTTGGCCTAAAGTCGAAGGAGTAGAACAGCCTGACTCTGTTTTAAACTCATTACATGCAAGAGTTTCTGATATGTCTATGCTTTGATTCACATTTTATCTAGTTTCAGATAATAAGACCCACAGCCAGAGAGGTAGCCCTGTAAAGCAAGAAGAGGTGCGGAAAAGTCTTACGGACAGCTGGATGCAGAAATCAAACACCGAAGGTACCAAAATCCCTGCTTTTCCTGCAGCAACCTGTGGGGCTCCCATTATCCTCTACAGTGCTCAGCGGTAAACGGTCTGGAGCTCTGAGAGCCCCCACCCCAGGCAGTTCTTTGGCGGTCTAGTCAAGTAGGAGTCTGACGCAAGCAGAAGATAAGAGGCAGCGTGAAAGAAGGTTCTAGGGGTTGAACTCAGGGCCTTTACACTGAGCTCTACATCTCTAGCCCTTTCTGTATTTTTTATTTTGAGACAGAATCTTGCTGTGTCTCTAAGTTACCCAGACTGGCCTCAAATTCACGTTCTGCCTCAGCCTCCCAAGTGCTGGTAATAAAGGCATGTGCCATCACACCCAGTTTAAGCACAAGACTTTATAAAATGGAAAAGTCAAGCTAGGCTTGGTGGCAGGCACCTGTTATCTCAGCTGCTCAGGAGCTAAAACAAGAGGACTGCTTGAGGCCGGGAGTCCAAGGGCAGCCTAGGCAATATGGCAAGACCCAGTGGAAAAAAAAATGAAAAAGGCCAAAGAGTAGATACATCCCAGAGTCTTCTGGACCCACAGGCATCCTTTTTTTTTTTTTTTTTTTTTTTTTTTGCGGCACCGGGGATTGAACTCACAACCTCGCGCCTGCCAGGGCAGGCGCTTAAGGCACTGAGCCAAACTCCCGGCCCTGGTTTTTCGAGGCAGGGTCGCACTGTGTAGCTCAGGCCGGCCTTGCGCTCGCGTTGTAGCCCAAGCCGGCCTCAAACTCACAACGCTTCACCTACCTCAGCCTCCCGAGTGCTGGGATTAAAGGCGTGCGCCACCACGCCCGGCTCTCCCACAGGCATCTTAACAGGACTTAGTGGGAGCTTAGCATCCAAAGAACTTTCAGCTTTTCCTCCTGAACTTACAGAAAAGCTGTCCTGCAGCAGAACCTTCCAGAGTCACTTTGTCTTCCACAGGTTCCATTTTGATAAACCTATTACTGAAGCAGCCTTTGAGCTCAGGGTCAGGCGTAGGTCTTTGCCACCTCCTG